>JAQQSZ010012737.1:0-11933 GCA_028646595.1 Phalanger gymnotis | reverse complement strand
ATTGATCACTTGTTTTCCCTTATTTTTTGAATAATCCAAATTGTTTCATTTACTTTAATATTTAGAAAAACAGTGAGACCTGGTATAGTTATGTCCCTTTCATCACTATTTTTTTCATTATTTCCCTTGAACTTTTATCCCTCCAGATGGATTTTGTTGTTATTTCACTAACTCTATTAAGTTCAACTGATATGACCCCAAAAATATAAGTCAATTTAGTTAATATTATCATTTTCATAATCAGTGCAGCCAAACTGTGTGCAATTCACATTGATTAAATAATTTATCTTCTTTAGTTCTGTAAATATTGCCCTACATTTGTACTGGTGTAATTTCTATTCTTGTCTTAGAAGATAGATTCTCATGTATTTTTTACATTACATAACTGTTGTGGATGTAATTACATTTTGGTTCTTTTTTATTGTTGTTGGATTTTGTTTGTAGTAAACAAAAGGGCAATGATTTTAAAGGGTTTATTTGATATCTCACTATGGTATTGAAAATATCATACTGTTCCAGTTCCAATTTATTTTTACTGGACTTTCCATGGTCCCCTTGGAAAACTGTTTTGTCATCTGTTGTGTTGTTCAGTTGTTTCAATTGTGTCAAACTATCACATCATTTGGACTTTTCTTGGCAAAGATACTGTAGTTGGAGTGGTTTGTCATTTCCTTCTCCAGCTCATTTTACAGACGAGAAAAATGAGGTAGAGTTAAGTGACTTGTCCAGGGCCATACACCTAGCAATCATTTGAGGCCATATTTGAACTCAGGAAGATCAGTCTGCCTAATTTTAGACCTGGCACTCCATCTGCTGTGCCACCTAACTGCCCTTATCATCTGTGAGTAGCAATAGTTTTGTTTCTTCTTTGATTTTCTTTGAATTGAGTCATTAATTGTATATCTTTAACTTGGTCTTTTTTCAATAGATAGAACATTTAAAATGGATAATGTAATAGTGGTCATACTAGATAACTGTTTTACTAATAATCTAATTCAAGGACTTCTAGAATTTTTTTTCCATTTTAAATAAGGATGGCTCTTGAATATAAATGTGTACTATGAATCATGTCAGGAAACCTCTACTTCTATGCATTTTGAGGTTTTTATTTAGAATAAATGGATGTTGTATTTTCTCAAAATCTCCTTTTTAACAATTGATATAATCACAAAGGTTTTTTTTTAATAGATTTTGCTGTTAACATGGTCTACTGTACTAAAGTTGGCCTAATGTTAAATCAATACTTAATTCCTGGCTTATAAACTGATCATATTATTTTTGCTTTTTTAATGTTATTACAACTTCTTTGTCTGAGATATCATAAATTTTGTGCCAGTCTCCAATTTTAACAATGTGAAACTTTTACACTTCAAGAATGTTTCTTGGAAACAACATATTGTTACATTTTACTATCTAGTCAATTTGGCAACCCTTCTCTGTTTTATAAGTGATTTTGTACCATTGTCATTCATGGTTATGATTGTACATTTTATTTTACTCTTCCTAATATGTTTTTATCTTTTTTCTTCTCGTTGCCTTTTGGTCTGCTTCTTACAATGGAAGAAATGGTAAAAATAAATAAATAAATAAATAAATAAATAAATAAATAAATAAATAAATAAATGATATAAATATTAGTAACTCTAATTGAAGTAGTCCTATTTCTCTATCTCTCATTCTTATACCCAGCCCAATTATGCTAGTTTTTATTCCTTTTTTCTCTATTTTTATGCAGCCATCAAAGCATGCTTTTGTTTTACCATTAGCTTCTAAACTCTATTCTTTTAAGAAATCCTCCCTTTGTCTGTCTCTTCTTACTGCCCTGTCATATTTTAAGTATGTCAAAATAAAATATCTCCCTCTCTCTTTCCCCCCATTTCTGTGTGTGTGTGTGTGTGTTTGTGCATGTGCAATTGTGTATTTGTACATGCACATTTAAGTCTTTTTTATTTGGTTGAGCTACATGAGATCAATAAAAGTCTTTTCCTTTCTTCTTGCCCACCTCATTTATCATAAATGACTAATCTCTCTCTTCCTTTCCTTTATTATGAATAAAATAGAACAAAATCCCATCTGTACCCTGTGTTTTTTCTTTCTTTAATGACCCTATGACTCTTAAAGATGATGAGATTATGAAAGGATACCCTTTTCTGCCTCCATCAGCATTTAAGTACTTAATCTTCTTTTAGTACATCTAAATGTGTCTACCTCTCTAAGTCATATGATCATGAATCATAGAATTAGTACTGGAAGGGACTTTTGAAGTCATCAAGTCCAATATCCTGGTTTTTTTTTTTTAATAAATGAGGAGACTAAGACATAAAGAAGTGAATCAACTCTCCCATGATCACATAAATATCAATGGCTGTGATGGAATATTAACTCTGATCTTCTTGACTGCAAGTTTAGTGCCATTTCCTTTACACTGGGTATCCTCTCTTAGCTAATATTTGTACTTTAAAGATTCCATCAGCTGTGGCATTTTATTTAAGAATACTCAAAATTACTCTATCAAAGATCCCTCTTCTGGTCCCATATGATTATACTCTCTTTTGCATGATAAAATATTCTTGGTTATCTTTTGTCTTTATTTTTTCTTTTTTGACAAAAAAAAATGTTCCAGGATTTCCTTTCCTTTTCTGTATTTGAAGCATAATCTTGTGTAGTTCTAACTATGGTTCCTTGTAAATTCTTTCATTTTGGAAGATTAAAGAATTATTTTTTTAAAACTTCAAAGCTCTAAATTTTATTCATGATATTTGTGGAAGCAATTTTGTGGGGAAATTCTTAGATGATAAAATTTCATTTTCCTGGTTGGTGAGAGAAGCTTTTGAAAACTACATAGGATGATCCTGAGCAAAGGTTTGAAGGAAGAAAATGATTTCAATAATTACAGGTTTGAGAGCATTACATAAATGAATCCTCAGAGGGAGGAGAAAATTAGATGTTAAGGAACACCTAGGAACCCATTTTAGATGGAATTTTGAATATTTAAAAGGAAATACACTGAAACAACACTCTATTGGTAGGCTGGAGCCAAGGTGTATATGATCTTAAATACAAAGCTGAGAAATTTTCATTTTATCCTATAAGCAATAGGGAACCTTAGAAGTTTTCTCAAATGGGTTGTGATATGGAACAGTGAATCAGCAAGATTATTTTATCTCTGTAATAGATGGACTAGTGAAGAAACAGGAGGATAGGTTGACCAGTTAGGAAGATATTATAAAAGTCCATCATGTCATAAAGCCAGAACATGGTTTTGGCAGTGTAAAGAGGAAAGGCCCTATGGGAGAGATATATAGTTAGAATAAATAAGACTTGACACCTGATTGGATATACAGAGCAATGAAGAGGAACTGACCACTGGTAATGTGGATATACATCACACTAAATAGAGAAGTTAGGGTCAAAAATAGGGCAATGTTTATTTTTATATACAAGGGAGTTAGGTGTGTGGTAGACCTGGAGTCAGAAAAATCTGAATACAAATTGTGGCTAGGCACTTAAGAGATTTGTGACCATGGGTTGTCTGCTTCGGTTTCTTCTTTTCTAAAATGAGGATAATAATAGCTTCTGTCTTTCAAGTTTGTTGTAACGATCAAATGAGATAAAATTTGTAAATCACTTTGTAAACATTAAAGTACTGTTTGTTGACATTATTTTTGTTGTTGTTGTCTTTATTATTATTGAGGTTAAGCTGTCAGAGGGACATCCAAAGCATTGGAAGTGTAGTTTAGTTTTTTGTATAACATATGCAGCATGTGTATATTCATACATATATGTATTCATATCTATGCAGACATATAAGTTCTGTGAAGCTTTGCTTTGTGTAGAATAGATGAATTACTATTTTTGTTGAATTAATATGGCATATCTTTAAATTAATTTATTATTTTGCTTATCTAAATTTGGAAGGTGATGATAAATATCTTCAAAGGTGTGGTAGTCACCAGTTGGCTTTTTATATATGTAGGAATTGTGGGTAATTAGAAATTATTCACATTGTATAACAAAAACTCACTTTTTTCAGGAAAGATAGCATATTGAACCTACAGGAAGTTAAGGAATTTTATAGACATTATATGGACTTTTCATAGAAATAGTACTTAGAATTGAATTCCTGTTCCAAAGAGCAATACATATTTTTGCTACATTAATTTACCTATTTGCATTGGAATTGCATGGCATAAAAATCCAGATATGAATTCTATTTCTGGGCTTGTTGTAGCTATGTCTGCCCAAAGCTGATTGACAATTGGCTGGAGGAAGAAATATTGCTGCCTGTAATGATCTTATGCATCAGGGTGGTATAGAAATGTAGAATCTCAAGATTCATCACATAGAACACAAAGAAAAGATAATGCACAGAATCTCCTTGAATGATCACATGATAAATGAAGACTTGCTCCTCCCATTACCCTTTTCTCCCACCCCCACCCAACCCAAACACCAGGCAGTGTAGCAGAGGAAGGGATACTAAGTGTGTCATATATCAAGCATAATGTAACAAGCAAACATTGCTCCTTTGATTTAACATCTCACAAGGTGGTTGAGCAGGAGGGAAAAGTAATCATTTAACTGTTCTAACAGAAATGGCACGATTGAGCACAGGGGCACTGGTTTAGGCATGGTATGGATCTGCCTCGAAATGATGGTGATTAATAACAGATATAAAGGAATAAATGAATGAATGAAAATCAAGGCTGATGAATTTTTTTTAACATTGTTAAAAAAGAAAAATAATGTTCACCAAAGATATTCTGATCATATTTAAATGAGTTGGGGTATGATTCTCTTATTTTGGACATAAAATATTTTGATTCTAATGTCTAATTGCTGTCTGGGTTAAAGAGCTAGCCAGTCTTTAATAATATATTGTATTCCTGTCTTAAAGAGCTATTGCTCATCTCTGTCATCCCAGACTGCCTCTTGCTTTGGCACTCAATGGATTTAAAATACAAATGTTCCCTATTATACATTTCAGTTCTGGTGGAATTTTTTCATGTTGCTTCTCTGTATGGCAATTCAGAGAATGCAGTAAGTCTGGTTTTGAAAAAAAAAATAAATTAAATAAAATAATATGACCGTGTGCATTTTATCAGAGTTAAACAAATTGTGGCTATAAACATTCTGTCGCCAGCTAAATTGCAGGCTCCTTTGAAGATACATGTCTGTTTTTTAATGTATCTATATTAAAAAAAAAACTGGGCCAAATTTTGATTCAACCAGCAGAAGAGGAGTTGGAAAAGAATATGAGGCCTGTACTGTGGGAAAAGAAACAGTAGGGAGAGACAGGGTGCCTTATGTCATCGATTATCCCATTGATTAAAAGCAAGTTCCTTCTTTCCCCACTCTTTTACTCCTTCCCACCATCTACTACTCCACAAGCCACTAACCACAGTTATTTCATGGGGTCTTTCTTTGCCCTATGTATTTTACCCACACAAATTCAACTGTTGTGGTGCAGACAGTTTGTGTTTGGAGTATTCACAGAGAAGAAAAAAAAAACTGTCCTTCCTAATTGTATGCAATAGTATGTTGACATATGGAAAGAACTCTTGCTATCATGCCCCTAAAGGACATAATTCCCTTTGCCCATGCACATAACAATAATCAAAGGGCCTGGGATGCCTTAACCTTAGTCATGTGGGCTAGTAGAGCTATGGATTGGAGGATTGGTTCTGAGGAACTAACTAGCTATAAACTAGTAATTTCAGTCTCTTCCCTTTAGTAGGTGAAGTTTCCTCCTATATAATAGGTGGTCCTGAAGCTCTTCTGCTTCAAATCGGGAACCATTTGAAACGGACTCAAGACAGCTGATTGTTAAAGTTTCAGCGTGAACATTTGCACTTCAGAAATAGGCAAATGCTACAAATCAAGGCTGGATTGATTGTAATGTGAATTTTCTAAACTTGAAGAAGTCATGGAGAAAATGTTAATGGGCAATATACTTAACAGTGTGTAATGCATATTCAAAGAGCTGTTTTTTTAAACACTTCCTGTGACACTCCTTTTCAATAGCAAATATTTTCTCTCTTCTCAGCCTCCCAACCCCAGAACACTGAAGTTTTAGTCTTAAATTCAGTGAAATTTGACAAACATTTCTTTAGCATTAGGTCTGAAATAGGGTGGTGGAAATGGGAGAGGAGCATAGGGGCTGTTTGGTGAAGATACTGCAAAACTAAACATAGTAAGGCTTGATGCAATATTAGAAGAGGGGAGGGTTAATTGAAGGGAGATAGATGAGACAAAGATGCTTCCTTCAGACCTTTGAACAGAAGTTTACAAAGTCTTACCCTCCAGTCATCCCTTTCCCATGTGGCTTATACTTTTCATGCCTCTTCTGATGCCCCAGAGCACTACAATATTGACTGGAATGGTGAAAACACCTTTTTACTGAAGAACAGACTTCATCTCACAAGTTTTCCTTCAACAAGCAAGTTTCAACATAGCTAGCAAGTAGGCACTTGCTTTTATAATTGACAATTTTTATCAAGGCCAATGCTTTATTTTTTTTCATACTACACTGAATGCTTCCTAAGGGAAGGGATAATATTTTATTAAATTATAAAATACTGAAACTAGAAAGATGTAATTAGAGTTCATTTTAAGTTAACCTCTCCCTCCCCCCCCCCCAACTGAGGTATAATGACCTATGCTTTATAAACAGATGGTTAAGGGCAGAATTTATTTATCCTTTCATTTTATTTAAATTTATTTATTTATTTTTAGTTTTCAAGATTCACCTCTATAAGATTTTGAGTTCTAAATTTTCTCCCTCTCCCTCTTCTCCCCCTTCCCTGAGATGGCATGAAATCTGGTATAGGCCATACATATATAATCATATTAAACATATTTATTACACATTAGTCATGTTGTGAAGAAGAATTAGAACCGAGGTGGGTAGGAAAGACATTAAAAAGATGCAACAAAAAGAAAAGAAAAAATAGCATGATTTGATCTCCATTCAAAATTCACTTTTTTGTTTGTTTTTTCCCCTCTGGATGTGGATAGCATTTTCCATCATGAGTCTTTTGGAATCGTCTTAGATCCTTGCATTGCTGAGAAGAGCTAAATCTACACAAAATTCGTCATCGCACAATGTTATCGTTACTATGTACAATTTTCTTCTGGTTCTGTTCACTTCACTCAGCATCAGTTCATGTAAGTCTTTCCAGGGCTTTCTGAAGTCTGTATGCTCATCATTTCTTGTGAAAAAATAGTATTCCATTATTATTATACCACAACTTGTTCATCCATTCCCCAGTTGGTGGGCATCCCCTCAATTTCCAATTCTTGGCCATCACAAAAAGAGGTGCTATAAATATTTTTGTACATGTGAATCGCTTTCCTATTTGCATTATCTCTTTGGGACACAGACATGGAAGTGGTATTTCTGGATGAAAGAGTATGCACATTTTTATAGACCTTTGGGTATAATTCCAAATCACTCTCCAGAATGGTTGGATCAATTCACAGTTCCACCAAAAATGCATTAGTGTTCCAACTTTCCCACATCTTCTCCAACACTTATCATTTTCCCATTTTGTCATGTTAGCCAATCTGATATTTGTGAGTTGGAACCTCTAAGTTGTTTTAATTTATCAATCAACAGCGATTTAAAGCATTTTTATGATTAAAGTTAGCTTTAATTTCTTCTTCTGAAAACTTCCTGTTCATATCCTTTGACCATTTATTAGCTGAGGAATGATTTGTATTCTTATTAGTTTGACTCAATTCTCTATATATTTTAGAAATGAGACCTTTATCAGAGACAGTGGCTGTAAATTTTTCCCCCAGCTTTCTGCTTCCGTTCTAATCTTTTTGCATTGCTTTTGTGTATTTGTATCCTATTCATCTTTTGATAATATGAAACATCTGGATAGGAGTTGTTCTTTCTTATACACAAATTACTGACAATCTAGTATATAAAATGCATGGCATTAGAGATTCAATCACAAGGATAAATAAATTCAGATTTCCAGGAGCCAAGATGGAGGGATAAGCAGTAAGTCACTGTTACCCCACCATATGGATCTCTAAAAACAACAACAACAAAAAAAAATACCACCCCAGAAAAAATCCTGAAACAGCAGAACCAGTGGAAAGACAGAGTGTAGCTCAGGAAACTTTCATCTGAAAGGTCTGTTTCACTCAGGTAAAAGGGGAACAAATTCCAGGGCAAAAAGAATCCCAGTAAGCCAGTGATAAGCCACACCTCAGCAAACCATTGCGAGATTCTGAGCCCCAGTGTGGTGGAGCAGGTAAACACCAACACCAGGACCATCTCCCCTCCTCCCCCCCAACATGCCTTACCATAGTCAGGGGAAACAGAAGATTCCACTCAGAAAAATACCACGTGCATGTGTAGCCCCAGGTGGCAGATGTACTCTAGCAGCCAGACATCCTGTACCACACTTTGGGCCTAGGAGGGTAGACATCTTCCAGTGGTGGACCTCCACATGCTTCAGCAAAGCACAGGGAAGGCAGGTAGCCTCCAGAATTTATACTTCCACATACTTCAGTGTAACCCCAAGGAAACACAGAAAAAACCCACCTGACCTCAACACATGCCAGGTACCATGACTAGGACCCCAGCTCAGCACCAGACTGTTAACCAGATAATCTGCCAGACCCTTATACCCTCCATATGCCAGCATACAAGGCCCCAGTGCACAAAGCCAGTGGCCAGGCCCCTAGACACCAGCATAAGAAGCTTGAGACAGTGCCCCCAAGCCCCAGAAGCATAGCCCAACTTTGCCTATGATATTTTCTGCTCTTATAGAAACATAACAGTTTAACTACAGAAAATAAAGACTTTTAATATTTTCCTCAGCCTGTAAGTATTAAATTAGTATATCTTTGCATTATACTGTGTTAGAATGTTTGATTTCAAAAACTGGGGGTATCTCCTTCTTTTACAGAAACATAAGTGTTTAATTGCAGCAAGTGAAAACAAAAACCTCTTAGTATTTCTCCACCATTGCTGCTCTATGTGCATGCAACTGTGAATATCAAGTTTTTTTTTTAAATGAAGCACACATATAATTTCATAAATTAAAGCTAGTATCTGTTTTTGAAATTATTAACAATATTTATTTATATTTTAGGACAAAATATTTTTGGCTGTGGAAAAGTAGCTAAATTTAGACAGTGGAGGTAAAAATATTGATGGCAAGGCAACATAGTCTTCATTATCAGGTTACACTACACCTAAATTGACAAGAAAAAGAAAGTATGTTGAATCATATTTGCAAGACGGATTTATTTCTAATAATGATGATGGTGTGGGAAAGAATTTTCATGAAATTTGTAATGAAGCTTTAGATGAAGACAGCATGAAACCAACCAAACTAAAATTACATGTTAATATCAAGCATGCAGTATGCTGTAATAAACCAAAAGGATATTTTAATGACTTTTAAAATCTTCAAATAAAGGAAAATAACATTTTGAGAAATTTGTTACTGTCAATGAAAAGTAGTGACTTTCATCTTATGAAAATTCTTATTTACTTGCAAATACTTAAAAGCCCTATATGATAGAAGATCTCATGTAACCTGCTGCTATTAAAATGTCAGAAAAAGTTCATGAGAAAAAATACGGGATTGAAATTCATAAAATTTTTTTATCAAATAATACTCCTGTTAACAAAAGAATTTCTGAAATCAGCAATGATCAATTCCAGTAGCTTATTACCAGGCTTAAACATTTGTTTATTTTATGTAATATTTTTTGTTTATTTTATGTACATTTTGTTATTTTATGTAAAATATTTTTATGAAGGAAAAATACATGAAGAATTGTGGTTTTATTGCCCTTTGGAAGAGTACACAAGTGGGAAAGACTGTACTTTAAAGTCAACGAATTTTTCACAAATGAAGGTTTACAGTGGGAAAAAAATGTGTTGAAATCTATATAGGAAGTGCTAGATAAATGATGTGTGAGAATGTTAGATTTATAGCAAATGTTAAAGCTGAAGGTAATGAACAAAACACTTACTCACTGCATGATCCACCAGAAGGCACTCATAGCCAAAAAAAAAAATTACCAGATTAGATGTTGTGTTTGATGATACTATCAAAATTATTGACTTCATTAAAAGCTATGCCCATTGTAGTAATTTGTTTTCTAACCTTTGGAAAAACATGGACTCTGAATACAAAATCTTTTTACTACATGCAGATGTAAGGTGTCTCTCAAGAGGGTGAAGTTTAAACAGATTATTGAAATTGAAAGATGAAGTTATATTTTTTACTGATCAGCAATCCAATTTTGTTGTTGTTTTTCATAATGACTTAAGGTTTTCAAAACTGTGTTATTTGTTGGATATTTTTGAAAAAAACAATTATATGAACATGTCACTTCAAGGAAAAATGTAACATATTTATGTTAAAAGATAATATTGAACATTTTACTAAAAAAGTTAACATATGAAAGATGGGTGAAAAATAATTCTTTAGAAATGTTTACAGCTACAGAAGATTTTATAATTGAAAACAATCTTTCCAAAGATTTAATTGTAAGAGTGAATACTGATCATCTGAAGTCCCTGGAGACACACTTTCACAAATATTTCCATTCAAATTTTCATTCTAAAAAATCTAACTTGGGTTTATAAACCGTACTCAATTGAAATAAAAAAAAAGTAGGTCATCTGCCACTAAAAGTTTAAAAAGAATTTGCTGAGTGATCAAGCAGCACAGGTTTTAAACTTGAGTTTCCTTAAAAAAAAAAACTGTTATAACAACAATCTTGCTAGTAGATACTGTGGCTGTGTATGACCAACAACAACCAGCACGCAGAAAGTCACTAACACAGGTTCTTTTGATCTGCTTTAACAAGGAAAGTAATTTTAAGGGGTTAACAATCTTACTTAATTGAACATACATACATAAACTCAGTTCAGGAGGAAAAGCCAGCAGCCTGAAATTCAGAGCAAATACAAACAGATTACAAACATACACAATATAAACCAACCAAATCACAATTCATAGTTAGTAACCAAAGAACCATTGGGTCTGGTTTAGCAAAGCAAGGAGGGCACTTACAATGGCCCACCCAGAGTTCCACACCACTCTTCCAGTGACTGAGAGCCCCCAAACAAAACATCTGGGTTTCTTTAAAGCCAGAGGGCTCTTAAAAATGGCTTGCCAGAGTCTCCACACCTACACTCTTCCAATGAGTGAAAGACCCAGAAGTCAAACAGCAACCTTGGATCTTATACACCAGTCTCAGGGTGCTGGGGCACTTTACCTCAGTGCTGAGAAGTACTCAAATAAAGAACAGTGAAAAATCCCATTTAGGTTTTGGGAAAATTAATACCTAGTACCAAGACATACAAGTCAATGACTCCTTTTTTATTTTTTTATTTAATATATTTAGTTTTCAGCACTGATTTTCACAAGAGCTTGAATTACAAATTTTCTCCCCATTTCTACTCTCATCCCCACTCCAAGATGGCATATGTTCTAATTGCTCCATTCCCCAATTAGCCCTCCCTTCTGTCACCCCACTTCCCTCCCATCCCCTTTACCCTTCCTTTCTTGTAGGGCAAGATAAATTTCTACAGCCCATTGCCCGTGTATCTTATTTTCTATTTGCATTCAAAAACTTTTTTTTTAACTTTTGAACATCTGTTTTTAAAACTTTGAGTTACAAATTCTCTCCCCTCTTCCCTTCCCACCCACCCTCCCTGAGAAGTCAAGCAATTCAAGATAGGCCATATGAATGTCATTATGTATAACCCTTCCACAATACTCATGTTGTGAAAGACTAACTATATTTTCCTCCTTCCTAACCTATCCCCCTTTATTGAATTTTCTCCCTTGACCTTTCAAAAAGTGTTTGTTTTTGATTACCTCTATACCTATCTGCCCTCCCTTCTATCATCCCCTCTTTTTTATCTTCTTCCTCCTTTTTTCCTGTGT
>JAQQSZ010012736.1:0-11933 GCA_028646595.1 Phalanger gymnotis | reverse complement strand
CTTCTCTGCTGTCTTTGCTCTTTGTGGGTTGAGAGGTCTGGTACATGCCACAGCTCAGTATTTCAGGATGCCAGGGCACTTTCCGCTCGTCTCCTGGTCTGGTAGGTCCACGTTTGGTCTGTTCGCGCCGTGCGCACTGGGCTCAGCTCCGCTCCCCTCGGCTGGGGGCTGGGAGGTCCGTGTGGGACCGACCTTACCCAGAGACCATCCAGGCTGTCCTGGGGTGGGGCCCTGCTTCCCTCTGCCACTTTGTGGGTTCTGCAGCTCTAGAATTGGTTCAGAGCCATTGTTTTATAGGTTTTTGGAGGAACTTGGTGAAGAGCTCACGCCAGTCACTGCTTCCCAGCCGCCATCTTGGCTCCGCCCCTTGGAATCTTGTCTCTCCTTCTCTCTACTTACTGGGATCCTCTGTTGTTCTACCAACTCTGATGGACTACCATCTACTTGTATTTTCACTACTGCCATCTTCTGGGTCTCCACCAAATTTCAGCTGATTTTCTCCACAGAAAGAGATCTATCAGCTCTTTTAGCTTCCAGCCTCAGAAACAATTGCAGCTTTTTTGTTATTCAGACCCATAGCTATAACCAGCCAGTCAACCAAAGAAGTCTTTAAGCTGATATTTTAACCTGTTTTTCCTCTTTCTTACTCACTACTATTTTAAAAATTCAGTTAACTCTTTGTTAGTATGTAAATATTTCTTTCAGTTCCTAAAATGCCCCTAGTCACTGGTTGAATCCATGTAAATCATCTCAGAGCTTTCCTAAGCAAGACTGTGATAAGGATGAACATGATAGAACTATTGGGTTTTTATTCTATATTAAACCAGAAAAAAAAAACCTCCCTCCCTACAAATACCAATTGTTTTTCTTGGTCTCAAAGGGCAGGACAAGGAGCGATGAGAGAAGGGGTTGGCCTAGAGTCAAATTTAGGCTTGGTAGGAATTTGAAAAACTTCCTAATAATTCATTAGAATTATCTACAAATAGAATCGGCAGCCCTTGAGGGTAGTGAGCTCCCGCTTGTTAGAGTTCTTTAAGCAAAGGCTGTATGATACTGGGGATACTGTAGAAAAGATACCTGAGCAAGTGTGCATTGGACAAGATGATCTCAAAGGTCCTGTCAAGCTCTGAGAATCTATGATCCTATGTTGACAGATGAAAAAAGGGATATTTTCATATTAATATTTCCAAATGATGAGAACAAATGACTTCTTAGGACAAACCCTAATGGAAGAAATAACTGCTCCTCTGTGATTGATCTAAAGGGCACCATGAGTCTAACTTCCCCTAAATATTTCTCCAGTTTGCCATAAGAACCTCACATCTTAACTTTATAGAATAGAAAGTCAGAACTGGGAGGACCTTGGAGCTTTAGTCCAATGCCTTCATTTGACATATAAGGAAACTGAGTTTCAAAAATGTTTAAGGAACTGGTCGGAGATCACATAATTAGTTGGGAAAATAGTTGAGATGAGAAAAAAGGAGTCTTCAGTGATCCTGAGACTGCAACGTGCTTGGCCCTGATAAAACATAAATATGCTACTTGACAAGAGTAAATCATTAAGTCATTAGAGCCCACAAATACATCAGTATTGACTAGTTTATTGTATGGGCTAGCTATGCCTTAAAATTCAAGACATTTTGTATCCTTGTTTCCTTAATTACCTAGTGCAGGGTCATCCCCAGATAATCATCGCTCATTTTTACATAGCATTTTTCTCACTACAATTCTGAAACATGAGGAGATGAAGCATTATAATCTCTATTTTGCAGAGGAGGAAAGTGAGGGTCAAACAGAGGGTATATGACTTGCCTGGGGTCACACAGATATTAAGTGTCTGGGCTAGAAGTCAGATCTTCTGCTAGATAAGGTCTAGCAGAAAGTCACGGCCAAGTCTCAATACATGCAAATAGTAAGAGTTTAAGAAATGTTAACTATATCGAACTGAACTGAATTAGGAGGCTTAAGGTAATGGCTCTAAGGGGTCCAGGATACAGGTCAGGTGAATTTTGAGAATGGAAAAGAAGATGAATGGAAGAGAGGAAAATATCGGGAGCATACAGGACTGCCTGGGGAAGATGAGATGCTACAGTATGGAACTATGGGTAGCCCAAAAGCAAAAGAAGAGTGCTAGACATTTGAGGAAACATACCTGAAAGCTAGTGGGCATTTATTTTTATTTATTTTTTCCGAACTTAAGAAAAATAAAACAAAACAGTTATGTTCGTACATAATAGTAGAACAGAAAATGGATTGTACATGCATCTGCCGGTGCCCAGTTTGTCTGTCTTTTGAATTGTAGAAAGAATTCTATATGTAACTTCCAAAGCTGATTTGTTATGGCCTTCTTTCTGTTTTTTCTGTATATGAACCTTTCTTTTCATTTTCTTTTGGGGGGAGGGGCAATCCTATATTTGCCCTTCTTTTACCTCTTCTCCCAAAGTCAAAAAAAAAAAAATAGGCAGAGTCAAACAAAACAAATTTTCCCATTTATTCTGTAGATATGTCTTGTGCTGCAGCTTGAGACCATCTGTGGGTTAAGATTTAAAGGTAAGTTAGAGATAACTTAAGACATACTTCACCTTTACAACTATGTTGAATTATTGAGATTTTGACATTGATAAACTGAAAAATATTCAGGGGAGGATAATCAAGATGGTCAGGAGCCTTGAGACCAAGCCATGTGAGTATTATTTGAAAGAATGAGGTGTATTGTGTCTGGAACAGGGAATTTGTCCCTCAGCAGGGAAGACACCTCTCTGGCCCCTGTAATAATCCTATTCACTTGAGAATCCCCAGCCTCCAGGCTAATTATCACAAATGGATGGACCCCAGTGGGAAGGGGCTAAGAATTCCCTTGCCCAAGAATTCTAAGCTTTTAATGCCAAACAAAAGACTTTGTATTTGGCCCTGGAGATAATAGGGAGCCACTAGAATTTATTGAATAAGGGGCGGGGGAGGACAGGGTGTGATGCAACACTTTAAACCGATCACTTTGGCAGCTAAATGGAGGATGAATTGTGGTGGGGAATAACTTCAGGCAGGAAGACAAATTAGAAAGCTTGCAAGAGTCCAAGCAAGAAGTGATGAGGTCCTGCACAAAGTGGCTTTGCTAGTGGAGAGAAGGGGACTCATATGAGAAATATTGTGAAGGTAGAAATGAAAGGATTTGGTAACAAGTTAGATATATGAGCTGCAAGACCAGGGTACAGGGGATGGGGAAGTGGGGGGAAAGAGGGGAAGGGAACAAGCATTTAAGTACCTACTATGTGCTAGGTACCATGCTAAGCACTTTATAAATACTTCATTTGATCTTTGAAGCAACGTTGTGATATAGGTGCTATTATTATCCCCAATATACAATTGAGGAAACAGAGGCAAACGGAGGTTAAGTGTCTTGCCCAGGAAAACACAGCTAGAAAGTTTCTAAGGATGGACTTGAACTTAGGTCTTCCTGATTCCCGCCCAATACTGTCCACTGTGCCCTCTAGGGGAGTGAGGAGGAGGGCTTACATCAACAGGTTACAAGGCTAAGTGACTGAGAGGTTGGTGATGCCCTCAATAGTAAGAGAAAAGCTGGGAAGTGGAAAAAGTTTTAAGGGAAATATAATGAGTTCTGATCTGGCCATTTTGGATTTCAGAAGCCTACAAGAGATCCAGATCTAGATGTCCAAAATCCAGTTGGAGATGCAGGACTTGTGATCACAAGAGACTAGGGCTGGAAAAATAGATCTACATAGAAATATCATTGAATCCCTGGTAGTAATTGTGATCACCAAGAGAGACAGCATAGAAAGAGAAGAGAAGACCTTTGGAGGACACCAGTGGTTAAAGAGCATAACATGAATGAAGATCTAGCAAAGGGGACTGAGACAGAGGATAAGTAAGAGAAAAAAAATATCATGAAAACCTACCAAGGAAAGAAAAGCCAGGAGGAGATGGTGATCAGCATTGTCAAATGAAACATAGTGGTCAAGGCCAAAGATTGACAAAAGGCCACTAGGTTTGGCCATTGAGAAAGCATTGATGATTTTGCAGAGGGCAGTTTCAGTTGAATGATGGGGGCAGATTGCAGATGGTTTAGAGGTTGTAAAAAAAAAGGGGGGGGGGAAGAAAACTAGTGTAGATGGCCTTCTCAAGGAGTGTAGCCAAGAAAGGGAGGAGAGAGATCGGACAATTAGTGTCAGGGATGGTAGGCTCAAGCAAGGGTTTTTCTTTTTAAAGATGAGGAAGACACAGGCTTGTTTGTGGGTAGCTGGTAAGGAGCCAGTAGACAGAGACTGAAGATTAGAGAGTGAGGATGATATAGTGAAGGAAATATGCTGGAGAAGACTGAAGGGGATGGGATCAAATTATATACCATATACTATAGAGCAGATTGTTTTGGCAAGAATAGGTGCTACCTCTTCAACAGAGATAGAAGGAAAGTAAGAAAAATGGGTTCAAAGAGGACCTGGATTCAAATGCTACCTCTGATATTGTTTGTGTGGCCTTGGGGAAGTTACTTAAACTCTTTAGCCTCAGTTTCTTCATCTGTAAAATTAGAGTTGGATTAGATAGCCTCTGAGATCTCTTTTAGTTTTTAATTTATGATCCTATGATTTATTCATGATCACCCAGCTTAGCCCCAGTTTTCCTGATTTCAAGTCTAAGGTGCAATCATACCAAATGGTTGGGCCCTTGTTCAACATAAAAAGATTAATTATTATTACTAGCCATAATAAATTATTTATAGATTCGATTAATAGATTGTTATTAATCAGTAGGGGGCTGTACTTTCTCAAGTTTGTTTTTGCTACTAATACTTTGTAGTTGTCTTGTCCCTGGACTTTTATGAAAGAGACGTCTTATACATGGTCAAATGTTGCTCCCCATTTCTGGGAAGAAACACTGGAAGAAAGTTTATTGGAAAAGCCCTACAAGGCTTTTTGGATATCAAATGAGTTATGCATAGATGAGTAAGAAATATATAGATTAAATTTCCCTTAAAGTACCATAGAAATTCAATAAATAAATTAAGATGCATGTGGACCTAAAAATTAAAACGAGAAAATGCTTGAAGCAAAATGCATCTGACATTTGAAATACTAGATGGCTGAGATGAACTATGTAGCAGGCTCTGCAGTTACCTGAGTATAATAGGGAGCCCTTTGGTCACTGTGTTTGACTTGCTGTATGTTCATGGTGCATAATGGTATTGCAGGGAAATTCAATAAAAAAAGATTTGAACGCCAGCTGTGACTTCAGCACGGTCATTTAAAAGACAAAGTGAAAAGACTTGAGCCTCAGCCTTCAGCCCAGCTCTCAATCCAATGGCAATTTTGCTTGCATTTGTGAAGGTGTTGATTTCCTTCAGCATTACCATTTAGAGAATCGCAGAATCTAGGAGTTGGCTGGGGTGGGGGAGGCGCGGGGGGGTGAGGTGGGGGGGGAACCTCAGAGGTTACGTACTCCAACCCATACTTGGCCTCGGCACTATCCAGGACAAGCATAATCCACTCTAAATGAACTACCTCCAGTGATGGGAAGCTCCCTACTCAACAAGGGAGCTGATTCTGTGTTTGGACATTGATAAACAAGATTTTCTTCCCTATACAGATCCGAAAAATCTGCATCTCCACGATGTTTTTTGTTCTTCCTTTGGCAGTACAAGCCAAATCCCCCTTCTCCATAACAGTCCTTCAGATAATTAGAGGTAGCTTTCATGTCCCACCCAACTCTTGTTATCTTCTGTCTAACTATCCTCAGTTTCTTCACTTGTTCCTCATATGGCATGGTCGCCAGTCCCCTTACCAACCTGCTTACATTCTCTTAATGTATTTCAGTTTGTCAGTGTCCTCTCTAAAATGCGATGCCCGGAATTTCAGATGAATAAGAAGAACAACAAATTAAGAATCCAGAGTTCATCCAAAATTTCAGAGGATTTCGGTTTTTACATACTACTTGTTCTTTCTATAGTTACCCAAACCCTGTACCTGATATGGACCATGTCATCTACAAGCTGAAGAAAAAATCTTTAAAAAATTCATGAGGGTCTGACTTATAAAATGAGCCCTTCTCTCTTAATTTTAGTAGACAGAGACTTCAAAATGGAGAGGGAGAACATGATTTAAAATTCTTTACAATTATTAATGCAATGTTATACATAAAAACCTCAATTTAATTTTGAGAACTTATTATCAAAACATAATCAAGCCTGTATTTCCCGTTAAACACATTTAGAAGTCAATTAAATATATAGCCTAGTTCTTAGATTTCTAACAGTCTAATCTTATTGATTTGTAAAGTTTACTACTGTATTAAATTTAACAAAAAAAAAACCCTAAACTTTTACACTTTTGTCTTATCCCCCTTTGTGAAGGATTGATATATATTTCTTGAAGGAGTGAGATGCTTCAAGGACCCAATCAAATACATGGACATATAGTTATGAGCAAGGGGAAGGCAAGCCCAAGAACTCATTTACCTAATTACATCGGATATGGAATTGACCATAAATATAGATGAACAATAATAAGATCTTTAATACTTGCATCCCATTACAGTAACCCAAATGTTTTAGCATTGATCTATAATTAATAGATGTAGTATTACAATGACAAACTTGCACTGTTCACCTACCCTAGTTATAGAAATTTGCAAGGAAAGGAAAAAAGAGGGACATGGTTATGACAATATCAAGATGTTCCTTCAAGGGCACAGATTGATCTGACACAAAGCAATAGCAAAGGGAAAACTCCTTTAGCTCTGTTTGATTCCAGGCAAGAGTTATACTTAACAGCCAATCATTCAGCAGAGTTCCACATTATTCATAGCGTATCAAAGCCAGGTTCATAATTAACCAGTTGGGAAATTTTTCAGTTCAGAAAGTAAGTAGCACAATGGGGAAACAGAGTCAAGAAGATCCTACTTTTGCCTACACAAGGTCATCCCCTCAACTTTGCCAGACACAGACATCCACCTTTAGCAGCTCTCAGACCCCACGCCCTTTTTGGGTAACATATGGCATTCACCTTGAATGGCGGACTATTGCTTCATGATAATCATACCCGAAATCAAACTCATAACAACAACAAATTACATTACCAAGAGATTTTACTTCAAATAGCAAAATTTCCCTAATCACAGCTTACAGTTAGGATATTATTGGTTTTTTCATGTTCCTATAACAGTTAACAATGAGCAAATAAATATGAGGACATTTTGTCTATCCTTCATTTATAAATTAAGAATAATCACATTCTGGAGATTTCAAAAATACAGTGAATATATGCTAGATAAGTATAAACCCCCAGAAAATCACCAGCTGCTATAAGTCTCCAAACTAATCGATATCCATATCACCTATTAACCCCTAAGGCAAAATAAAATCTTTGAATCTAAAGTCTATTGTTACTAAGTTACTTCAAAAATGTGACTTCAATAGAGACTAATTATTAATAGATACGCTTTGATAATTTTCATGATAGCCAAATATTGTCAGATAAAACATACTCTGTATTATAAGTGAACTTGTAGCACCCCCACCCACCCACCCCCCCCACATGCACACACATACACACACACACACACACACACACACACACACACACACACACACACACTTTAACAGTGAATATTTGTGATGGAAGAGGGAATCCCAATTTTTCAGCAAACCAATTCACTATTTTAGAATTTTATGACATTTTGCAACTTCTTTCACAGGGATGATAAGATTTTATGACCTTTCCCAAATAGAAAGTCCTAAGGAACTCCACAGATAAGGATAACTTAAGGGGTTTGTGCTGCTTTTCTCCTAATACTAAGTTATTATTTTTTTTTCAGTATTTTTGGGGGGGTCTCCTTTAGCAAGTTGTTGACTTGTTTTTCATGGTTTTCTTGCATCACTCTCATTTCTCTTCCCAATTTTTCCTCTACTTCTCTAACTTGCTTTTCCAAATCCTTTTTGAGCTCTTCCATGGCCTGAGACCAATTCATATTTTTCTTGGAGTCTTTTGATGTAGGCTCTTTGACTTTGTTGACTTCTTCTGGCTGTATGTTTTGATCTTCTTTGTCACTAAAAAAGGAAACTAGAGTTTGAGTTTGAGTCTGAGTTCATTTTCGCTGCCTGTTCATGTTCCCAGACAACCACTTGATCCTTGAGCTTTTTGTTAGGATATGACTGCTTGTAGAGTACAGAGTACTTTCTCCTAAGCCTTAGGGTCCAAGCACTGCTGTTTTCAGAGTTACTTCTACTCCACCATCACCCCAGGCTCTGTCACAGCAGCCCTCCTCCTCCCCCAAGAACCACCAGCTAGGACTGCAATCCAGATCCAAGGAGGGCACAGCAAGAGGACCTGCCTTCGTGCCCACAAAGTGCACTCCCACTCTGATCCACTGCTAGATTCCCACTGTGTGAGCCAGGGACTTGGAAAGCAGCTGACTCTGGAGCTCTGGAGGCAGCCTCAGGAGTTTCTTGTTGCTCCTCCTCCACACCACCTCTGCTACACCCAGGGCTGGTGGCTGGACTGCTCTGAACTCAATCCTGCAATTTCTCACTAACCTGCTCTTTGGAGTTTGTGGGTTGAGAAGTCTGGTAACTACCACAGCTCGATGACTCATGGCCCTAAGGCCTGTTCTGGCTGGCTGACTCCTGGTCTGGTGTGTCCTGGCATGGCCCACATTGGGCTGCGCTCCACTCCCAGCACCATGAGATAGACCCTTCCCAGTGACCATTCAGGCTCTCCTGGGCTGGAGACCTGTTTCCCTCTGCTATTTCATGGATTCTGCAGCTGTAAAATTTGTTCAGAGCCATTTTTACAGGTATTTGGAGGGATTTAGGGAAGAGCTTAAGCAAGTCCCTACTTTTCAGCTGCCATCTTGGCTCAACACCCCAAGTTATTATTTTTTTAAGATTAATTTTTTTATTTTCACAAGATTTTGAGTTATGAATTTTCTCCCCATCTCTCCCCTCCCCCACCCCAAGATGGCATGAATTCTGATTGCCCCTTTTCCCGGTCTGCCCACTCTTCTATCACCCCGTTCCCTCCATTTTAACCCCCTTCCCCTTACTTTCTTGCAGGGCAAGATAGATTTCTATACCCCATTGCTCGTATATCTTATTTCCTAGTTGCATGTAAAAACAGTTCTTAACATTTGTTTTTAGAACTTTGAATTACAAATTCTCTCCCTTCTTCCCTCCCTACCCCCCCCTCCTGGAGAAGGCAAGCATTCCAATATAGATTATACATGTATCATTTTGCAAAACACTTAACAGTCATATTGTGAAAGACTAACTATATTTCCCTCCATCCTATCCCATCCCCCATTTGTCCAATTTTCTCCTTTGACCCTGTCCCTTTTCAAAAGTGTTTGCTTCTGACTACCTCCTCCAATCTGTCCTCCCTTCTATCATCCTTCCCCCTCCCCTTGTCTATTTCCCCCCCTACTTTCCTGTAGGGTAAGATACCCAATTGAATATGTATGTTATTCCCTCCTTAAGCCAAATCTGGCGAGAGTAAGGTTCACTCATTCCCTTTCACCTCTCCCCTCTTCCCTTCCAACATAACAGCTTTTTCTTGCCTCTTATGTGAAAAAATTTACCCCATTCTATCTCTCCCTTTCTCTTTCTCCCAATATATTTCTCTCACTCCTTAATTTTATTTTTTAGATATCATCCCTTCATATTCAATTCACCCTGTGCCATCTGTCTATATATATGTATATTTCCTTCAACTACCTTAATACTGAGGAGTAAGTTATAATTATTATCCACTTTAAGGCAAATATATGCCTTTAAATATTTATCAGTTCACAAACATTTTTACCACTTTCTTTTAATAGCCCAATTCATAATCTAACAGCATCCAAATTAAAAGACAAGTCACTTTTCTAACAGCATTTCAGATACAATTTCACAATACACAAAAAAGTTTAGAAACACAATAATAACATAAGATTGAGTATTTAAAACATGAAACAAACTTATTACTATCAGATGACATCAATTCAGTTGAATGCATTTCTAAAATAACTTACAAAATCATTCATTTTATCACTTTTGACTTTCTATATTGATTTTGTTCAAGACCTGTACAGAGTACTTATATTTACTAATATTTACATAGTGATTGCCATGTGTCAGGCACTGTACTAAGGTATTTTACAATCTTGTGATCCTCATAACTCTGGGAGGTGGGTGCTATTATTTATCATCCTTATAAATTAGGAAACTGAAGAAGCCAAAAGTGAAGTAACATAACTAAAGTTCCAATAATTTAATTTTATCTAATATATTTCTAACACTGGATTTTAACTCAGGTTTTTTTGATCCATGCATTTTCCAGCATAGTGTTTTAATGTCAAATAACATGTATTTTGCATTAAGGTCTATTTTACCACAATTTTCCTAATAGGAGAACACAGCTCACTGTAAATGGGACCACATTATAGTTTAATTTCAGGGCAAAATTTCAATCAAATCAGGTTTGGGTTTACAGTCTCAAATGGTAATATTTAGAACCTCAATTTTCCCAAGGACCATTTACTTCTAGCACTTCAAATTATAAGGCCAGCTACTTTCAGCTAGTCAACAGCAAAAGATTTAAAGTAACAGTCTTGTATTATCACCCTTTTTTAGAACCCATGAAGATTTTTTGAAACATGGAAGTTGCAAACATAACCTCTGTTATGTAGTTATGAAATTAAGAATGCATATTCTTACATAAGGACTAAATACAACCTTCTAATGGTCCTTCAAGGATAGAATTTTGGTATGTTATTGTCAATAATTCAATGCTGCAAATATATTTCTGTATTTTCCATATCATAAAGAATAACCAAATAAAGTTTCTCATGTCCTTTTTATCTGAATGAGGTCAAAACCCTTTCTCCCACGTCTTTCAAAAACAAAACTCCAAACTCTCTACTTCCAAACCTTCTATTCACACTGTCAGTACAAACAGACTACAACTTTCTTAACTTTCTACCCATTTCCTCTTTTCTTACTTGCTTAAACTATCTCTCTTCCTTTCTGTTATAAAGCCTTTCAGAAACTCTGTCTTGTTTCTTTCATATTCTGATATGACACTTCTCTTACTTTCTATTTGTTTAATTCCTCTAGTCTTTATTTTTCAGTCATATCCCAGACTATCTATAGAACTAATCTCTATGCCACTGAATTTTCCCTTTACAATTTAGCCCCAATTTTTATTACATTATACAAATTAATTGCAATTACAAATTCATGTTTTACTCCAATACCTTTTAGTGACTTTGCTTCTAATTTACCTAAATATTTAAGTTCTGTTCTATCATTCACAGGAAAAAATATAGTGGCAACACAAAACATTTTTTCAAATTAAATTTTACTTACTTTTAAGTTGCTCCCTGATTTAACTAGTTTCTCTCTTTTTATGGTCAAGAAAAGAGTTAATAATAGGCAGTTCTTAACATTTTAAACTGCAAACTGCAAATCCATTTTTTTCTAATTAGTGAAATCATCTTCTTCCCTTGCACTAAAACAATAAATCTGTCATTCTCCAGGGAAATGTGATAAAAGGTCTAAGTTCTGTTTCCATGTAACTGTCACTGAGTTTTATTCTTATTTTTCCTTAAAACAAATTCTATGGAGTAGTGCCCCAAAATTCACTAAAACTTTCAGCATTTATAAAAGACATTTAAACACAATTTGGAAATTCACAGTAGAGAAATTATTTTTCAATGACAAATTTAGTCTCTAATTAGTTTACAATGCCTTAAATTCCTACAGGAGAAAGAGTTTAACCTTCCCTCTTATCTGTCATCTACCTCTCCAAATCGACTAGAATTAAAAGGGAGAGATGGAGGGGAAGAGAAGAAGGGAGGGAGGTAAGGAAGGAGGGATGGAGGGAGGGAGAGGGAGAGGGAGAGGGGAATGGAGGGAGGGGGAAAGGGGAGAGTGAGAATGGGGGGGG
>JAQQSZ010012735.1:0-11933 GCA_028646595.1 Phalanger gymnotis | reverse complement strand
GCTTTTCCCACTAACCTTCTCTGTTGTCTTTGCTCTTTGTGGGTTGAGAGGTCTGGTGGATGCCACAGCTCAGTAATTCAGGATGCCAGGGCACTCTCCGCTCGTCTCCTGGTCTGGTAGGTCCGCGTCTGGTCTGTTCGCACAGTGCGCGCTGGGCTCAGCTCCGCTCCCCTCAGCTGGGGGCTGGGAGCTCCGTGTGGGACAGACCTTACCCAGAGACCATTCAGGCTGTCCTGGGCTGGAGCTCTGCTTCCCTCTGCCACTTTGTGGGTTCTGCAGCTCTAGAATGGGTTCAGAGCCATTTTTTATAGGTTTTTGGAGGGACTTGGTGGGGAGCTCATGCCAGTCACTGCTTCCCAGCCGCCATCTTGGCTCCACCCCCCCCATCTTTGTACGTTTAAACCAGTGAGAGTTGTCTGTCTCCAAGCACACATTTTTGGTTTTTAAGGTGACAGAAGGAAGAAAAAAGCCCCAACCTCCACACCCCACTTCTGTTCTCTTTTCTTGGCCGTGACACTGAGAAGCGCCAAGCTGGTCTGGAGGCCCAGTGTGGAGGAGGCCCAGATGGGCAGGGGCTGGAGAGGAAGGCCAGGTCATGTGGGCAAATGGGGCAACAGTAGAAGGGGGACTCTGGCCTCAATTCCAAAGGCAGGAAGGAGGCACGGGGGCAGTGGCGGGACATCCAGAAGGGTCCAGGCTATGGCCTGTGAGCCAGGGCGAGGGGCCCACAAATGGGGGTTGAGGTGTGCTCTTCAAAGCAGCAGCAGCGACATGTTCAAGCGGCCCCCTTCTGGCCTGTGGATCTAAGCTAACTTGGTATTTTGAATCAGGGATAAATACATTCAGAGTGGGAGAGTGCCAACCCTGCTTGCCAGACATCAAGTTCTCCACACCATTTCCCCTGGTCCAGGCCAGGGTTAATTCTTGGAAGGAGAATCTCCTTCCATGGGGACAGCGAGATTTCACCATCAGGAGTATTCTTTCTTAAGCTACTTTCACTAAAAGTAAGACTCACACTACTGCCTTTACTTATTTTTCATTTTTTTTAGAATCACTTTCCTGTTTTGACTCACTGATTTTTTTTCAAGTCTAAACATGACGTTCATACTGCGAATTTTTGTTCGTTCTGCAAGACACATTTTGTGAAAAAATTTTTCCTCGTCGAGTGAAGCATACAGAAACCAGGTTCCTCATAAACCGAGGTTCTACTATATTTAAAAATGGAAAATACATTCTATGTGTATGTATGTATATATACATATATGTGTATACATACATGTGTAAGTAATTTAAACAAATGTTTACTGTGCAAGACACTGTGACAGATACAAAGATAAATGACACCCTGGTCCTACCCTTAAGAAGGTTGAAATCTAAAAGTTTCAGGAAAGTTAATATGACTTTAGGTATTTCTATCTATCTATATGTTTACACATACATATTACTGTATATTTCACAAATATGCATATATATCTACATACATAAACATGGAAAAGATTAACATTGGGCATATATGTAAAGATATATATATATAAATATACTTGTATAACATATGAATATAACATACAGAAAAGATTAATATTAGCTCTATATGTTATTGTTTTATACATTACACAGAAAAGATTAACATTAAGCATATATAATGTAAAGATATATAATACATTCATGAATATGTGTATATATTATACAGAAAAGATTGATATTAGATATAGATACATAATATAAATGAATGTTATATGTTATATATACATATTACACAGAAAAGATTACATTAAGTCACATTTCTTAAGGTTGAAGTTAAATGTACATCAAAAGAAAAAGTACTAAAGCTCATTAGATACTTTTAGATCTGAGCATAATCTGTTTTCTTGGCACTGCTTACTTTAATCTGTATCCGTTCATATAGATCGTCCAGTGCTTCTCTATATTTATCACATTCATCATTTCTTACAACACAGTAATGCTCCATTGTATTCATGTACCACAATTTGTTTAGCCATTCCCCAACTAATGGACATCTATTTTGTTTCCAATTCTTCATTATCACAAAAAGTACTACTATAAATATTTTGGGTCTCATGGGGGAGTTTCTTCTTTTTGCTGGCTTCCCTGGAGTTCGTACCTACGATCAAATAGAAGTATGGGCATTGTAATAACTTTATTTGCATAATTCAAATTGCTTTCCAAAATTGTTGTACCATTTCACAGTTCCACTAACAATATATGAGTGTGCCTATCATTCTACAACCCCTCCAATATAGACTATTGTGATTTTTAAAGTCTTTTTTTTTTTTTTGCCAATTCGCAGAGTGTGAGGTGAAACTTCAAGGCTACTTTGATTTGCATTTCACTTATTAGTGTTTTGGAGCATTCTCTCATGAGGTCATAAACACTGTGCAATTTTTTTGAGAATTGTTTGTATACTTTGACTGTTTATAGGGGAACAAATATATATATACACACATACATATATGTATATATACATGTATATGTACATAGACGTGTATATATACAAATACACACTTGTGGCTATCTACATAAAACTGTTAACATTTCTGCATGCACACACACATATCTTGGATACCAAATTCTTATCAGAGAAATTTGATACAAAGATTTTTTCCTCATTTGACCACTTCTCTTCTTATCCTAGATTCATTAATTTTGTCTGTGCAGAAGTTTTTCAGTTTCATGCAATCAAAGTTATCAATCTTATGTTTTGTAATTGCTTTTCTCTCTTGTTTGGTTAAGAACATATCTACTCATTGCTATGAGAGGTATATTATCTACTCATTTTTTTACAGTATAATCTTTAAGATCACCTATCTATTTAGAATGTATTGTGAAATAAGGTGTAAGGTGTTGCTCTAAAATTAATTTCAGCCAGACTGCTTTACAGTTTTCCTGGTAGTTTTTAGTCATATGAGGATTTTTTTCCTAGGCAATTTGTGTTTTTTACTTTATCAAACACTGGGTTATTGAGTTCTATTATTCTGGTTCTTCCCTGTCTAGCCCATTCTATTAATCTCTCTATTTTTCAATCCAATACCAGATGGTTTTGATGACTGCTACTTCATAATATAGTTTGAGGTCTGGATAGCTTCTATTCTTCCTTGTCCCTACTTCTTTTCATCATGTCCCTTAATATTTTAGATCTTTTGATTTTCCAAATGAATTTTGTTATTTCTTTCTTTAACCAAGTTCAACAAAGTATCCCTCCCTCTGGTAATTTGATTAGTATAACGTGAAAAGTATAAATTGCTATAAAAATGAGAGATATACACAAATATGAACTAAAAGTCAGGAGTAGAATTTATTATGTAAAAAATCAGGTATAATAATCATGACTTCAGACAAATTTAAAGCTAAAATCAGATCTAGTCAAAAGAGAAAAATAGGGAAACTACAGGGTCAGCCATATTAATTGATAATATAAAATAACTAGACAGTAAAAAAAGATGTGAGTATACCTGCCAAAACAGACACAGGAACTGTATGGATAAAAGTTAGCTCCAAATAATTGAAGCAATATTTATTGTGCATGGGCGGGTAAAGCTAATATAATAAAAAAGACAATTTTACCTAACTAATCTATTTATATAATGCCATCCCAATTAAATTACTAAAAATTATCTTACTGAGTCAGAAAAAACAATAACAGGGCTCATTTGGAAGAACAGAGAGTCAGACACTTGAAGGAAACCAGAAGAAAAAAGATGTGAAGGAACAGTAGTATCAGATATTAAATCAATTATAAGTTAAGAGCAGTATTGAAGTATAAAATGGATAATTTTGATTATTTTAAATTAAAATTTTCCTGTATAAGTAAAACCTACGTAGCCAAGAATAGGGAGAATGCAGAAAATCGGGGGAGAAAAACTCTGCTAGACAATCTCCTAGATAGAATGTGCTTGGGTCAGAATATTGTCGTGGTGTAGGAAATGAGAAGCTGGAAGATTTAGAAAAATATGGAAAGACTTGGGCCTATGAAGGAAGACATTATCCACCTTCAGAGAAAGAGATTACAAGTGGAAATAAGCATAATATAGTCTTATGTTGTATCAGTAATTAAGGTGGGACCTTCTTTCACTGTTTTCTCTTTTCACATTTATTTAACCAAGTGTCCTAAAGAGTCTGGCCTTTGTTTCTTTGATTAAATTAGGAGTCTTCGATGACCTCTTTGCCTCAAGGGAAAGCCTGGTTTGCTTGGGTTTGAATCACATGTTCTTGACACCTGAGGCTTTTAGGCTAGGTGGGTTTGAATCTAATGTTTGTGATGCTTTTAGGTAATGTGGGTGAATCACACGTTGTAATGCCCTTTGACACTGAACAGACTATATAAATCCAAAGGATAGCATTTTCCCTTGGGGCTCTCAGTCACTAGAAGAGTAGTGTGTGACTTGAAGAGACTCTGGGCAGCCATTAAAAGCCCTCTGGCTTGTGAACCCAGATGTTTGGACTTTGTTAAACCCTGGTAACTATGAATTGAGATTTGAATCAGACAAGGTCTGTCTGTTGATGTTTGTAATTTATTTGCATTTGCTCTGAAGTTCAGGTTGCTGGCTTTTCCTCCTGAACTAAGTGAATGATATTTGTATGTTGGATTAAAGTGAGATTGTTAACCCCTTAATGTTGCTTTCCTTAGTAAAGCAGATCAAAGAACCTGTGCTGGCAGCTCTTGTTGCTGGTCTTGTTGGGATCTTACACCCTGAAACAGCTGCTAGCCAAATTGTTGCTACTTATGCATATGTATTTGAGCGTATACAACTATATGTTTATGGATATCTATGTATATGTATGTACATGTGTACGCACATACATATATGTATCCATGCTTAATTGTGGCCTTCAGGGAGTGGAGGAAGGGGAAAAAATAAAGTTACAAGTGCGTAGCAGAAAAAAGAAGACATTACAAGGAAGCAAAGCTGGGCTGCTTTGAAAATAATGTGTAGTATTCATTACGTAGGTTTTCTTGAAATGGAAATTTATTGTTTTATATTGAATCATCTCTTATGTTCTGTGTGTAAAAAATAAATTCAGACAATCAGTCAAAAAAGTGTGAATTAATTTTGGTAGTATTGTCATTTTTATTATATTGGCACTGCCCAGCCATGAGCACTGAATATTCTTCCAGTCATCTGAATTGCTCTTTATTTTTTTAAAGAGAACTTTGTAATTGAAACTATGCAAAACTTCTGTGTACTTTGGTAGGTCAATCTTCAGATATTTTATGCATTTTGTAGGTATTTAGAATGGGATTTCCCTTCTATTTTTGCTTCTTTGGTTTTATTATTATCACATAGAAATGCTGTTGATTTTTGAGAGTTTATTTTGAAGCCTTAACCTTTGTTGAAGCTATTATTGTCTAAATTAGTATCTTTGCTGAATCCCTAGGATTTTCCAAGTATTCTATCATATTATCAGTAAATAGGGATAGTTTCTTCTCCTTTTCACATACCTTTGTGCCTTTGATTTCTTTCTCTTGACTTTCTGATGTTTCTAGCATTTCTAGAACTATCTCAAACAATGAAGGGACTTTGATTTTTTTTTTAAGGTAGTTCTATTCCCACTGACTTTCTTTATCTCACCCTTGGTCCCCTCCTCTTATCTGTTACTCCTTTCCCTTTGGGGTTTTGCTTATTAGTTTCTTTTTTCTCCTGATTTTATCTGGTTATGTAATTTGTCACCCTTTCCCCCTCTCAGTCAATTAGATTCCATTTCCCTCTCCTCTCCTTTGACTAGTCTTTGACTTCTTAAAAATTTCGTTTTTTCTGCACCCCTTTACAGAAAGGATTCCTCTTACTCTTCATCATCTATCCTCTCTTTCCCTATAATTGAGAGTCTAGACCTTCATTCTTTCATTCATGACTCCTGTAATTATCTATTCTCTCTGTTCACTCTATATTCCTCAGGTAGTCAAAAACCTCCAAAGGATCCATTCTAGGCTCTCTGCTCTAGACAATTTCTGCTACTGGCTTGTAGAGCTTGTCCTCAATTCTCATTTCAGGAAGAGCATGTTGTGGTTCCATGTTCTCCTCATATTTCATAGGGTTCTCTGTTTCATCAAGTGTTGAATCATTTTCCTTTGTTTTGCAGTATTTATTTAGAGATGCCTTAACTTGTTTATTGGAACTAGAAGCCATATTTCCTTCTGTTGTTAGTCCCCGCCCCCAGAAATGCCAGAAGCAGAACAGAGGTCTGTAAGTAATGTTCATCAATCTGACCAAGGCCTTTGATACTGTTAGTCATGAAGACTTATGGCAAATTATGTCAAAATTTGGTTGCTCAGAGAAGTTCATTAGTATTGTACATCGATTTCATGATGGCATGCTTGCCTTGGTTCTGAATCATGGACAATGCTCTTGGGTTTTCCCAGTCACCAATGGAGTGAAGCAGTGTGGGCTTCCTCTCATGCTTTCTAACATGATGTTTTCAGCAATGTTGTCAGATGCCTTCAATGAGGATGAAAAGGCTGTCAAGGTCAGCTATTTAACTTTTCAAGGTTGCAAGCCAAAACTAAAGTGGAGGTAGAGTTTGTGTGCGATTTTTTGTTTGCAGATGATTATACACTCTGTAGCCTCTGAAACTGAGATGCAACAAAGTATGGATTGGTTCTCTGTTGCTTGTGCTAATTTTGATCTAACAATTAACTCCAAGAAAACCAGCCAGCATCACACCATCTATATATGGAATCATCTATTACAACAAATGGAGAAATTTTGAAAATTGTGGATAAGTTCACCTACCTTGGCAGTATACTTTTTAGGGATATCCATATAGATTATGAGCTTAACACATGCATTGCCAGAGCTAGATCAGTGTTTAAGAGGCTCTGAAGGAAGGCCTGGGAGAGAAGAGGTCTTAGACTGCCTACCAAAATGAAGGTCTACAGAACCATTGTTCCGAACTCGCTGTATGCCTATGAAACCTGGACAGTATACCAGCACTGTGCCAAGAAGTTGAATCACTTCCATTTGAATTGTCTTAGGAAGATTCTGAAGATCACCTGACCAGATAAGGTACCAGACACTGAGGTCCTTTCTTGAGGTAAACCGCCAAGTATTCAAAGTCTGCTGCAGAGAATGCAACTCACAGTTGGGCTGGACACATTGTTCAAATGCCAAATGTATGTTTGCCTAAAAGGCATGGAGAACTTATACAAGGAAGGTGCTCACATGGTGGTCAGAAGTGATATAAGGACATTTTCAAGGTCTTTCTGAAGAACTTTGGAATCGATTGAGTGACATTACAGACACTGATACAGGACTGCCCATGGCATGCATTCATCAAAGAAGGTGTGCTCTATGAGTGAAGCAGAATTTCAGTAGCTCAAAAGAAACGTGAGATGCTCAAATATGGGGACACGAATGAAGGATGACAACCATTAGTGTTTTCCCAGTTGATTTATCTGCTTAATTTTGAAGTTTTTTTCTTCTTTAGAACTTAGGGAATTTCAGTTCCCCTCCCCCTTTTACTATTATTCATTTTCTGACTATCTCCTCTCCGATGGTTTCCTTGGAGGTGGGGTCTCAAAAGAATCTCAGCTTCCTCCTACACTGGGCAATGCACCATCATAGGTCTCTGCCCCAAATGACTTGGGTAGATGGAACTGGCCCCAGCTGGATATTGAGTACTATTCTTTAGGCTTAGTGGAGTTCAACAAAGTGCACCCCCTCCCCCAATACGCACATAGTGTTTTGTCTAGCTCCTTCTATTCCTTGGTTCTCTGGGCTGGCACCAGCAGTTAGGAGAGCTGCTGCGCTGGTGCTACAGGGTCGTATGACTCAGGATCCACAGTTCAGAGCTTTGCAGTGCTGGTGCATTGGTGCACTGGTGTCTGTTGAAGCACTGGTTTTCTGTCACAGCATCCAGTATGCTTTCACTCCTCAAGAGTTCTTGCCCCACTAGCTATCCTAGAGCAAACTTCTGCAACCTGGAACCAGGGTATCTATAGCACTGGAAAGAGGGAGCGTGAGAGTGCGGAGTTGGGTTTTGTTAAAAGCCTATGTGTCAAAAGCCTCTCTGCAGCTGATCATGTGGGAGGTGGAGGAGTGCTGAGTATGCTCAGTGTCAGTGAGCTGCAGTTCGTTGACTTTTTTTTAAACCTTCTTTTCCATTCTGGGTGTCCCAGACCACAGAGACAGTTGAAGCTGCTTTATTTTAAGTGCGTGATTTCTGTTTTGGAGAGGGCTGAGAGGTCATGAGATATAGAAAATGTCTAGTCCTCCATCTTGTGGCTCATATGACCCTAAAGTGCACATAGCACATTTAAAAAATATTCCTCTCTTCTAGTTTGGTGTTAATTTAGACCTTCATTTGCTTTAGCCAGTGACTGGACAGCACAGAGATAACTTGCTCTGAAAGGCTTGTTATCTCACTCATCATTATGTCATTTGAAAAGCATGTCCTCTATGTCTTCATTCAAATTGCTGATAAAGAGCCGGACAGAGACAGATGGGCGGGGGGTGGGATGGGAGGGAAAGGGAGAGAGTATACCGAGGTATGACTTCCAAAGTATTACACTGTAAACATCCGTCCACACTGATATTGACCCATTCACATGAGCCCTCATCTGGAGGCAATCTGTGGATTCTTTCAATTAGGGCTTTGTTTTCTGTATTCAACAGTTCTGGACGGTTTCTGGGATTATTTCATTTGATATGGACACTCTGGATTTTCGCTATGCCATTTTCCTTTAGGATTTTCATTCAGGTGATGATTGGTATAGTCTTTCTATCTTTACTTTGCCCTCTGATTATAATAGATCCGGGCAGCTTTTTTTGTCCCAATCATGATTTTCAGGGCATCTAAAGATTCTTAAATTGTCTCTTGGCCAATTTTCCAGGGCATTTGTTTTATAAACATACACATATTTTTTTTCCTAGTTTTTAATCTTTTGGTTTTGTTCTAGTGTTTCTTTTTATCTTATGGAGGCATTAATTTCTATTTGGTTTATTCTAGTTTTCAGGGAGGCAATTATTTGGGTAGGGTTTATAAATTTCATTTCTAAGCTATTTCTTCTTTTAAATACATAACTTTTATTTCATTTTTAAACTTTTGCCTAATATCTTCCAGATATTCATGCAATCCTTATGGAAAGTCCATTTTTTGAATCATTATTTTCACTTGTTATGAAGTTCCTCTCTTTTTGGGAAAAATCTGTTATTTCTTCAATTTTTTATATAGGTTAATATTTCTTTTAACTACTCATCTCTTCATTAATGTATTTTTCCTGCATTTTTGTGCTTAGGTTTTTGTTTTTGATTTGTCATGTTCTTATAGAAACTGATAATCTTTAAGTTGTCTCTGTGCATCCTGTCTTTTACATCAATGGCTTTTTCCTGTATGGAGATTTGTTATTTTTTCTGTTATTGTCTTTTGCTTCTGTTCTTTCAGATCATCCTTCACTTCGATTTTATTATTCCAAATCCGTTACTGTTTCTTTCTCTTCTATGGAAAAACCGCAATGTATTTAATTTTTTCTAATCTGCTAATTATTTCTGCTGTGAAGGCTATCAGTTCTGACATTTGTTCCCTTCTAATTTCTCATGGTTTTCATTTCTTTTGAATGATTATTGAATAACTTGTTATAATCTCTTGGGATTTTAAAAGGTTCTGTATTTCATCAGGTGTTATTTAATTTCATTTATTTTGTAAGATTTTTTAAAAGAGCTTTGTAATATTTTTGAGAATTTATCATACAATGTCCCTCCGCCCAATTTTCACATCCTCCAGGTTGATTTATCTGTTGGTGGATTTATCTCCTCTATTTTTTAAAATTGAATCTCCTCCTCCTCCTCTTCTTCCTCTCATTCTTCTCCTCTTCTTCCTCCTCATTCTTTTCCTCCTCCTTCTTTTTCTTATTTCATCCTCCTCCCTATTTTCCTCCTCACTGGTGTTTTAGCATTTTTACCCAATATTCCTTTGTCATTCATTTTCTGATTCTTCCCCCCTTGATAGTGGATTCCAGCCTGAACTTCAAGGCTACCTCAGCTTCCTCACACATTGGGGGTGGTGGTGTTACTTTTTGTTGAGATTCATTCTCTACCCCAAGTAGTTTCTTGAGAGACACGGCTGGCTCAAGCTGGATGTCATTACTTTCCTTCAGCCCAGATGCAGAATCTCAAGGTGACCTCTAACCCTGTTTCTTCCTTGACTCTTATTCTTCATTTCTTTGGCTAGACTGGCCCAACTTCTTGTACTCTCTGCAAAGTCGGGGAAGGGTTAGATGAATATTCTTTTTAGAATCTCTGTAGTCTAGGGGTACTCTAATCTAAAGCTGATCTAGGCAGAAGGAAATCTAATTCCATCTCTTCCCCTAACCCCAATGTGGCTGGGTGAAATCAATGTCTGCTACTTGTTGCAAAGAGGGTAACAGATGAACAAGAGAATAAGGTGTGCTGACACTCTCTGCAGCAGAATGAGTATCTCCACATAGACCCCAAGCACAAGCCCATGGGTATCAACCCGTGTTGGTCTGTTGTGCATCTGTTTTGGAATGTGGAGGCTGATGAGGCAGAATTGCAAGGTAAGCTTCTTAAGGATTATGTTTTTTCTAATGTGCATTCATAAAGCTTTTACTTTGTTGGTATTCTTGCTTTCTTGTCCTGTGCCTTAAACTGTAGTCCTTCTATATCTAGCACATTTTTCTTCTTTTGAGAATTTTTTAAGATATAGAGAGGAATGGAGCCAAAGTTTTTCAAAGTTGGTCACATGATACCCTAGTCTCCACTAGCACTTTTTAGGTTCGGCGGGCCAACCACTTCTAAATTTACTTAACTGTGAATTACGCTTAACATGTAGTCTATATCTCTCCACTGTATCCACAAGGATGTCATTAAAAGTTTTGCAAAATGCCTTGCTAAAATCTAAATCTATCATTCCATTCTTGGCTTACCAGCATAGTATTTCTTACACATCAAGGATTCATTATGTAATTTTCTTTTTATCTTTTACAAAAGGATATTTACTGAGAAGATATAGCAGGAACAGAAGAACATTTAGCCCCAGCAGTCCAAAGAACCTTCTCCCCTACGTTGCTTTGGCATGTACAGAGGGTGGGTTGAAACTGAAAGTAGCTCTGTAAAGCATTCATCCTTCTCAAGTTCATTTCTCATCGTGTCATAGTTGATAGATGGGCACCTCCCTCTCAATTGCCTTAGATCCAGCACTATGGTGGGTCAAGCTTGAGACCTCTTGGCTGCCCACAAATTCTGGCACTAACTCCCATGTCTGAACCTGTAGCAGCTCACTCTTAGAACCTTTCAAAGCTCATGAGGTCACAGCTTGTTTGTTCCATCTGCCAAACTCCACCTAAGGCAGAAAAGATACAACAGGGCAGGAGCAAGAACAAGAACCTTGTGTTTGTGGCTTCATGTTGATCTAGGCAAGGAGAATAGGACACTGACACTAACTCTGCCTCCTCACCCGGAGACAAACTTGCAAAATGCTTTGCACAACAGTGTTCACTTGATCCTTAAAACAATCTTCTTTTTTTCTTGTTATTTATTTATTTACTATTTTTAGTTTTCATCATTAATTTTCGCAAGAGTTTGAATTACAAATTTCCTCCCCATTTCTACCCTCCTCCCCCACTTCAAGATGGCATATATCTGATTACCCCTTTCCCCAGTCGGCCCTCCCTTCTGTCACTCCATTCTCCACCCATCCCCGTTTCCCTTACTTTCCTGTAGGGCAAGATAGATTTTTGTGCCCCATTGCCTGTATATCTTACTTCCTAGTTGCATGCAAAAACTTTTTTTTTGAACATCTGCTTTTAAAACTTTGAGTTCCAAATTCTCTCCCCTTTTCCCTCCCCACCCACCCTCCCTAGGAAGGCAAGCAATTCAACATAGGCCACATGTGTATCATTATGCAAAACCCTTCCACAATACTCATGTTGTGAAAGACTAACTATATTTTGCTCCTTCCTA
>JAQQSZ010012734.1:0-11933 GCA_028646595.1 Phalanger gymnotis | reverse complement strand
GGAGGGGAGGGCAGACTGGGGAACAGGGAAAGCAGAGTGTACGCCATCTTGGAGTGGGGGGAGGAGGAAATGGGGAGAAAATTGGTAATTCAAACGCCTGTGAAAATCAATGCTGAAAACCAAACATGTCAAAAATAAATTTAAAAAAAAAATATTGTTTCTATTCTTGTTCCACTGATCATCTGTGAAAAGCTCTTCACTATGCTTTCCTCCTCTTGTGCCTGGACTTCCTTATATGAATATATCATCTTAATATGCTACCCCTTTTACTTTTCAAATTTCTTTTGAATAATGTATATTCTTTCAGAGCCATAATTAAGACATGGGCTTCATCCTACCAAGTCTCAGTGCTTCTAAGGTAATTTTTTTTTCCTTTTTTGTGCAAAGATGTCTTATGAATCATACTTGCTTGCAATATTTCATTCATTTATGTATAGATATCTGAGGCCATGGATTTTTAATACTGGCTCCTTCCTCAGATTTTGTCACCTGTAAATTTCTGGTTATTTCATCTATTATGATTCTTCCCACACTATAACTACTCTCTATGGCATCTACCAAGCTTGACACATTTAGGAAGCTTTCTCCCTCTATATCCTTTTACATTTAAAACACTTGCAATTAGATTTGAAAGACTCCAGGCAGGTTTATTCTTTAGTAGTCCTTTTCAGGTACTCTCCATTCCTGGCCAAGAGCCTGTCATTCCTATATTTTAAGCTTTGGTTCAGAAATCCAAATATTATTATCATATATCATCTTCTTATGTGGCTGCCCACTTTCTAAACCCATCTTTCTCTTCCGAATCCTTTAGCATCAATGGCCAGCAGTGATGGAAACACCATCTGTGCTCCTCAAAGCCTATAATTTATTCTTCAAGACTTCATAGTCATTAACAATACTTTCTAGGATTCTCTGGTCAATATTATTTATGTCCACATTAATTAACCGAAGATGGGCAATAGGTCAAACTTTTTGATAAGTATTGGAAGTTCTTTTCATCAAGATATCACATCTTTCATACCTGCCCTGAGAAGACAATAGACCTTTCTGTTAAGAGATTGATAAATATCTGCCTCACAAATGACCTCTATTCATTCTTCACCTGACACTTATTGGATAATCATTCACCTGACACCACCTGTGGCTCAATAGCGTCATTCTTTGAAGGATAAGAAGCTATCTCTTCTTCAGAGTGTACAAGGCCTTATATAAGAGTGAGAAGATAATGAACAGGAAGAGACCCTAACTCAGACACAGGCTTGCCTGACATGTGAGGTGTTCATAGGCAAAGTCCGACAGGAGGAAAGGTCCCCTCCCTTTCTCCCAACCTAAGAGAGCTCAAAGAGCAGTTTTCAAGTCTTTTGGCAAACAGGAAAGGATAAAGAAATTGAACTCCTCCACTTCCACATTCAGTTCTTGTTCAGTGGCAAGTTAAAAGGCTTTTCAGGACCACACAATAAGTGGACAAGAAACAAAGGAATGAATATCTGCACATGTTCTCAATCTGAGGCACAGTCCCTGCATTACATATCCCATACTTCCAGACCTTAGCTAACTAACCACTACCACGCCCCATAAGTTGGCAGCTACGTAGAGCAATGGATAAAGTCCTGGGTCCAGAACGAAAACTTTAGTTCAAATCTAGTTTCAGATACTTAATAGTTGTGACTCCAGGCAAGTCACTTAACCTCTACTCACCTCAGTTTCCTCAAATGTAAAATGAGAATGATAACAGCACCTACCTCCCATGGTTGTTGTGAAGACAAAATGAGATAATGCTTCCAAAGGGCTTAGCACAGTACTTGGTATATAGTAGGAGCTAAATAAAACTTGTTTCCTTCCTTGCTGCTTCCCAACACATATTCCCCAGACTGGGCCCTCATTAACCATCCATTGGCCTACAGTCATTGACACCTCATCTGTCTATCTTTTCTACAATGAAATCATGAGAGGCAACCAAATGCCCTGCTGAAATCCAGATTTTCTGTATATATGGAATTAACCTGATACAAGTCTCTAAATCTGTTTTTTTAAAAAAAAAAAAAAAAGAAAAAGAAAACTAGGCTTGCCTGGCATGACCTGTTCTTAACTTACCTATTATGGTTCTTAGTGACCAACACTCAAAAGTGATCAAAACTTCCTTTAATTATTCCTTCTAGAATTTAGAAGTTAGGTTCACCAGCCTATTATTTTAAGAATCCATTTTCATCTCTCTTAAAAAAAAACTCACAGGACAATATTTATTCACTTCCAGGCCTAGGGTCACCTTTTCTATCTTCTACAACTTTTTTTAAAAAATTGCTGATAGAAGCCCAGCAATCACATTGGCAAGTTCTTTCAGTACTGCTAGATGTAGTTTGTCTGGGCCTGCCAAGTTTAATTCATTGATTGTCTCTTATCATGTCCTCACTTATCAGGCTTCAGCTCCTTGTTAATCACTAACATGACTCCAGTTAGAAGATAGTTCTCCTTAGTAGAGAAAACAGAAGTAAAATAAGAGTTAGGGCATTCTTCCTTCTTTCTGTCATCCTTTATCATTATCTCATTTACCCCAACATCTGTCCTATAACATCTGCGAACCTCCTCTTGCCTCCGCTTTATTATTTATTTAATTTTTTGATTAACAAAGAATCATTTTCTCTCTCTCTCACCTCATCCCCATTAAAGAAAAAGAAAGAGGAAAAAGAAAAACAGTTAAACAAATGTATGTATATATATATATATGCATATATATGTGTGTGTGTATACATATATATACATATATATGTATATATATATACATATATATGTATATATATATATATATATATATATATCTATATCTATCCAATCAAAAAAATCCCCACATTGGCCATATCCAAAAATACATCCTTTTCTACATCTTGGGTCCACTACTTCTTTGCAAGGTGAAGAATATCCTCTGGAATTATGGAAGATTCATTTAAGAACATTATTTTTACATTTAACACTCATCAAAATCTTCAGCTTTTTCTGGGCTCTTTTGTCACTAATATTTTTACAAGACTGTGTCACTCTATTGTATACATCCTCAATTGTCCTTCCTTTCATCCTCTGTGAGTCATTTTAAATGCTGAGTTGGTCATTTTGAGTTCCCATATGTGTAGCCATATGGTTTTCCTTAATCGTATTCTCCTGTGATTTATAAGAAATGCTTCTGAAGAAATAAATCTTTAGGATTCTCCTTCCCTCTTCTTTCTTCCCTCCTCTCTTCCTTGGGTCTTGCTTTTTGCTACATCACTGCTTTCTAATAAGAGGGACTCTACGCAAAACCAATTTTTTTTTTTTGTAATCACAATTTATTTACTAATTTAAAAAATCTTTATTATGTACCTTTCTTTCCATTCTACCCTTCCTTTTCTTCTCTGCTTCTGATATTATGTGCTATGAAGTATATAAAATAAATAGGAAACATAGCCACTGCCCTCTAAAATCTTAGATTTCAATAAAAAAAATAAGTCATATATTCTTAACCAACAACCAAGGAATAATCCTCATGCAATGTAAACAAATATGTGATGTGGTACAGACCACATACGTAAATTTTTGCATGAACTATAATGAGATAAAGATTATTGTGAGGGAGACATATAACATGAAGCCAAACAGAGTATATACAGATAGCACTGGACAGAGAATTAGGAAACCTGATTTCTGTTCATGGCTTCTGTCTCTAACATTTTCTGTGATTCTATAGTTTATTGCATACTGAAGTCGAGTCAAGAAGATCATGAGCTGGAGTAATAGAGTTAGAAGATATCTTGAAGGTCATCTTGTGTCATTTAATATAGAAATCCACAATATTCTTAATAGTCTTTGCTTAAACAGTCTTGTCTTAAAACAGCTCAGCACAATTTAGGAGTTTTAGGTGTTTTAAAGTCCTTCTTTAAATTACTGAAATCTACCTCCCTCTATCTCCCACCCATTTATTAGTCATAATTGTGCTTTCTGGAGCTACACGGAATAAATTTTACTTTTCTTTCCTCTTTTACGACCCTTCAGGTATTTTAAGATAGCCCTCCCGTCCCGCATTTCTCCCAAAATCACCATTACAACCCAGATCGTCATCAATTTTGACCTCCAGTTTCTTTAGCCATTTACTATATGACGCAGTCTCCAGACTCAGCATCCTCGATGCATTCTAGCTTTTCAATGCTTTGGTTAATATGTGTCATGACCTTAGGATATTGTGTATCAAGATAGGAAAAGGGTGATGCAGATATGCCCCACTTAGGAAGAGTTTCTTTCTAACTTCGATCAAGTATGGGCAGAACATTTTGTCTTTGTGTTACTTCATGGCACATCTCTAATAAGAACCTAGCTCCTGAAATAATATTTCCTTCATTTTGAAAGGGGAAATAGGTGTTCACAGCTCATAAGGATATTTAGCAAATATAGCCAGACAATAGTTTCAGGCCTGGTGTTTGTGACTAGTGATTTGAAAAAACTAACCTGGAAAGTTTGAATCAATCAGTCACAGGTTATCGGGCATTTATGATATTGCAGGCACTGTGCTAAGTGCTGAGGATACAAAAGAAGGCAAAAATAAACAAAAAATGATCCCTGCCTACAGGGAAGTCACATTCTAATTAGGGAGGCTAAATGCATATAATTATATACGTACATATACATGTATATATGTACATATATAACATATATGCATATATACAGTCTAAATGAAAGGTAATCTAGGAAGGAAGACACTAGCGGTGGGAGTTGATCAGGAAAGGACTCCTGCAGAAGATGGTGGGATTTGAGTATTGAAGGAAGCCAGGCAAGCTACTTAATGCAGGTGAAGATGTAGAACATTCCAGGCATGGGGAATGTGGAAGGAGAATCAATGATCACAATAAGAATGTGTTCTTTTGCGACTTTGCGTGAGGCCAAGGTATGAATAGCATATGAATTTGTAGTGAGCGTTTCAAGTGCTTGTTTGGAATTTGATGTAGTAATAGAAGGAATGAGAATAAATGATATGTAGAAGGGGAGGGATGTAACTTAGTTGTAGTACTCATTTCCAACATCCTTCTATGTAATATATAGTAGCATAGAGCAAGCTATAATGAAAGACAATAAGATATAATACGATATGATGCAATGCAATACCTCTAAAATGTGGGCATTGGAATTCCTCTTGATTTTTTTTTATTAAAGTTCATGTTAGGTTTTCTTTTTCTTGTTAAGAAGCCACATTACACTATTATCACATGTTAGGTTTATAGTGACCTAAAACCCCCAGGTCATTTTAATATTAACTGCTACTATTTTGTATCTCTACAATTAAGGAAAAAAGACCTGAAAACAAGGCATTACAGGTATCCCTGTTAAATTTTACCTCATTTGGTTTGATATATCTTTCCAAGCAGTAGACATTACTTTAAATCTTGATTCAGTCATTCGTTGTATTTGCCATACTTTCCAACTTTGTATTTTTCACAATTTTGGTAAGCACACCTTTTATCATCCAAGTCATTACATTAGCTAAAGATAGAGAGCCCTGTAGAATGTCACCAGGGATGGACACGATGGTGTGCTGGTAAATTTTTGACAATTAGCTCTCTGGGGGGGGGAAATAATGTACACAAGACACACTTTTAAATTTAATCTTCATTATTTATATTTTCTCAATCACTTTTTTAAGACTAGACAATCAACAAAATAAAAAATTAACCCCTGATAGGTAGCTTTTGCTTATTTCTAAGGTATAAATGCTCAGACTGAAAATTTAACAATTGGCTATCATGAGCCAATTTGAGCTGGCTCCAAAATATCTCTGGGTGATCTTCAACATAATCTATCAGTATTCTTTGGCCATAGCCAAATCCACCTAACTGCACCATCACCAAACCCACATTCCTTCAAGAAGCTCATGATATACTTTGTTGAACACCTTAATAAAATCCGGACACATCTTGTTTAACACTTTCCTCTAAAAGGAGAAAGAAATGAGGTTCTTTTAACATGACTTGGCCTTACTAAACCTCCATTGGCTCTTAATGATCAACACCTCCTCTATTAATCATTCCTAAATTCTCTCTTTAAAACTCTGTTACCAGACTTCCCCAGGAATTAATATCAAGCTCATTGAGCTACAGTTTCTAGAATCTGCCTTTTTCCTCTTTCTGTAAACTGCTGCAATATTTTCTATTTCCAGTTTTATAGAACTTTCCCATACTTAATCCTTCCCAGAAGGACAATTCCACAGTCATACTTGAAAATCCTTTGAGAAAAAATGATCATATTCCTATCATATTAATAACCAATTTTATATATGAAACCTATTAATAACCAATTATTAGTACCTCATCCAAAGCCCAGTCCTCTTCAGTCTTGGGCAGGACCCCACCCAACTGGGAGAGCTTATTTCTGATTAAAGGATTAAGCAAATCTAATCTAGGTGAATTCTGGCCCACTGTGTTCAATTTAAGTAGTCTAGGCAGAGATGGATCCCTTTATCTAGATTGCCCAAGGCATAGTGGTCTAGGCAGAAATGCGGTTCTTCATCCAAGAGCACTGACATGATCAAAGTTAGGTACTTAGTCTCTCATTAGAAAAGATCCACTTTTCATTATAATATTCATTCTCCCATTAATTTTTAACCAACCAGAGTCGATGCTCACCTACCAGTGACAACCCCTTTTTAAAAGGTATTTAAGAGATCTTTGTTTACCAAGAGAACCATTGACTTCAATTTATCGATTATATGCTAGTCTAATTAATAAATTGATTATTAATTATCCAGAAATTCTGTCTCTCAGATTTTTCATTCACATCACCTTTTAGCAGTCCATAAATGAACTAGCATTTATAAAGTACCTACTATGTGCCAGGTACTGTGATAAATGCTGGGGATACAAAGAGAGGCAAAAGACAGTGCCTGCTCTGAAGGAATTCACAGTCTAATGGTACTATAAGTGTAACTCTAGGCCTAGAAACTTGAAATCTTTTCAAGTAATTACATGTTATCATACTAATTCCTTGCCTGTTTTGGTCTGTGATTCTCTTTTGGTTATATTTCATCTGTTCTTAATTTCAAAATTAATATTCCTTTAAAGAGAAGATAAAAGCAAAACATGAGATGTGTAACTGCTTTCTGTTGCCTCACTACAACATTTGCATTGGTGAGCCTACCCTTTCCATCTTCTTGTACCAAACAGCAGTGAAAAGGCCTTAAAATTCCCTTAAAGTTTCAAAACTTCTACTCAATTTAGTTTTACCTATCTTGACATAGTTCTTGTAGATCTATGTTAGTATCCTGCTCATATGCATGATTTCAGGACCCCTTTTCCATCTTTTGCACTTTTTTTGCACAAAGTTCTTATCTCATCTTAGCTCATCTCACAGAGTTCTATGTGCAGCCTCATGTCAATTTCCATGTCTCCCCTTTTATGTAGTCATTACAATCATGTATGACCTCATTTTCAAATTTTTCACTTTTGAGAATCTCCCATTCCTCTTGATCCATCTTCACTTTTAGTCTCTAACCATGAACTCATGACTATCATTTCTCTGCACTTTTTCAATTCTGCTCTCCTACAGCTTATAGTACCTATCTATGTACACCTTTCTGTTCCTCGGGAACTACAGACTATTAAATGATATAATCACTTTCTCTAAAGGTCTTTGTCAGTTCCACTTACCAATAGGCTTTTTTTTTATTTATTGGGTCAAAATTAAGTCCATTATAACAAATCCCCTACTCATTTCCTTTCTCTTTTGTGAAATGCAATTGTAAGAGAGTCAAATAAATAATTATCAGAAGTTTTAGTTTTAATGGAAAAAAAACTTCTAGAAAGTCTCTAAATAGTTTAATGCCCTCGTCATAATTTTATTTTTCATACATATTAGTGTTTCAATCCACGTTAGGAAAACACCATTATATCCTCCCTCAGTTCAGTAGTTTGTGGTATACTTCCAACAATGCTTCTCTTGCTTTCTCCTTTTAAGCTTATCTCATGTTTTTCACTATAGGAATATGTGCCTGGAGTTCTTTCTGCTGCCAAGCTACATGGGGATTTGGTGAGCTTGCTTCTGGAATTGTTTGATAATGTGAAATGGAGGGAAACTGTCTTGGATTCAAAGCATTTGCCATCATCCTGTGACTGTTTCCTGTCTGCTTACCGAGTGGTAGCAAAAAGCCTTTTAATTGGCTGCTGAGATAGAACTGAAGGCTTCAGCTAAAGGTTTTAACAGAAGAACTTGACCTCTTTATTTTTTTTTCTTGCTGGTTGTATGGTATTAACTCATAGATTTCAATGGATATCTATATTTTTATAATGCAAATACCACCACCCTTCCTGTAAGATTTGCTTCTTTAGAATAATACATACCTTCCTCTTATCATATTCCACCAAATCAGAGCTACAATTGAATTCATATTTACTTCCTATATCAAATATTTAAAATTCTCTTTGTTTCCTACCTATATATTACAGATTTGTGTATAGACATCTGAGACAATAAGTATCGGCGTTCATTTTCACAGTTATTTTTCTCCTATAAATTATTATATGCTTTTACTGTTGGCGGTCTTTATATATTATACCAGGGCACTTAATATATGCTTGTTGACCTGACCTAATGACTCATATCCTCCACAGTATCTGAATTTACAATATTATTAGGACATTTTTCTTCCTTCCCCTGTATTACCTCTATACAGCCCTATTGTTCTGTTAGGAAGGGCTGGATAAATCTATCCTCAATCTTCATGAGATATACTCTGTTCCTAGCTAGGAACCTATTAACCTGACTTCTTAGGCTATCAGGGGTGTGGAAACTGGGGAAGCTGCAGCCTCAAGGCCACATGTGGCCCTCTAGGTCCTCAGTTGTGGACCTTTGACTGAATCCAAACTTCACAGAAGAAATAAAGACCTGGAGCCCACAAGCTATGCCAAATATTATTTTTAACACTTGTTTAATTGGCTGTTGACTCTTTTTTCTCCTTCAAAGCACCAACCTTCAAATGGAAGAAAAAATGACACACTGATCCATAAATTCACAACAGTTTGGACAATCAAAACCCACCAAGAACTAGTGGGCGAGGACACATCAATCTAAAGTCTATAGAGCCACTACAACCAGAATAGCATTTATAGAAGAAGAGAATCTTAATAAATGCATGCACACTCAGAAACAGAAAAAGATACACAATACACAATCTGAAGTCAGACTTTTTGGAATTAAGATTTGCTTTTCTTTCTGCAATTTCAATCTTTTTTTTAACTATTTCTTTCAGATATTCCTATATCTTAAAAAGTGTTATTTGTTGTTCTATATTAAGAACTTGATTTAACCACAACTATGTAATTGTGTATCCCCTAATAACCTCTGAAAGTAGGCTTGTGCCTTAGCTATTACTAGATAATAAACACCATTAGAGACCAGCATATTCAAATTATTATCATCTGTTGGTAGGCTTCAACCTCTATTGTCATATCTCCATTTTTGTACTTTTCATCTTAACCATATATATTACGATAGAGAAACAACCATCTTTTCTAGTCATGAATTTTGCTTTCTGTTCTCCAGAAAGTTATTAGAAGCTCTATCTATAGGACAATGCATCCAAACAAGTTATTTCTTTTTGTTTTTGTTGTTCAAAAACCAAAGACTGTATTCACTGAGGCTCAGTGGATCATTTGACTCCTTGGAATGAAATACAGTGAGTATTTGTGCTTGTAGTTACTCAGACAAAGATAGCACTAGAAAGAACAATGACCTATCATATACTCTATCTCCTTGCCTTATATAATGCTGAATAATAAATATCAGAGGCAGATATTTATTAAAGATTCTGCTCTAAAAAATCTAGTGGTATAAAAATAATTAAGAATGTTAATAAAATAACAATACAACCCATGTCACTTATATTCCTGTTCAGTCCTACCTGTCATAAGATATGACGACAAAGCAAACCATTATAGCTAGGGTGCTATATACAGGTGGAGGATATTGACAATAAAATCTCTGGGAGGACCCTGACCATTTCCCCCAAATATTGCCATACACCTTGTCCAAAATTCAATCATAAGAGATCGTTTCCTCTTAATTTTTACCCCTCCCCCTTTAAAATAGCAAACACTCCTAGAACAAAGAAAAAAAAGTAAGAAAATGTGTACTCTTATAGCCAAGAGATAGCTCTTAAATTGAAGTCTTTGCTCTTTCAATTTAAAGTAATTTATTTCAGCTTTTTAATGGCCAGCAATTAGTAGATATTTTCTTGTCTATATACTTTATCTGAAAGTAGGTTTCTGCACCAAAACAGACATATAAATAATATATTAATTATTATTAATTAATATAGATAGATAGATACACATATGTACACACACACACATATATATATATAGATGAACATATGGTAATATAAGAATTGTATAATATAAGAATGACTTTCTAGAGCTAGAAAAAAATAATAACAAAATTCATTTGGAAGACCAAAATGTCAAGAATATCAAGGAATCAAGAAAAAAAAATATGAAGGTAACCTAGAAATACCAGATTTCAAACTATGTAACAAAGCAGCAATCATCAAAACAATCTACTGGCAAAGAAAGAGAGTAGTTGCTCAGTGGAATAGATTAGGTATACAATAAATAGAGGTAAATCAATACAGTGTTTGATAAACCCAAAGATCCAACATTTTTGACAAAAATTATTGAGAAAACTGGAAAGTCATTTTGGCAGAAACTAGGCAAAGACCAACATTTCACATTGTATACTAATATAAAGTCAAAATGGGTATATGATTAGATATAAAGGATGATATCATAAGTAATATAAATTACTCGATAGATCTATGGATAAGGAAAGAATTTATGACCAAATAAGAGAATGAAAAGAACATGGGAGTTAAAATGGATATCTATGATTACACAAAATTAAAAAGGTGCTGTGCAAACAAAACCAATGCAGCTAAAATTAGAAGGAAACTAGAAAAGGGGGAGGAGCGTTTATATCTAATTTCTCTGATAAAGGCAACATTTATTAAATATAAGAGGAATTGAATGAAAATTATTTTTAAAGTGCTACTCCTCAATTGATATATGAATAGTCAGTTTCCAGAAGAACAAATCAAAGTTGTCAAGAGTCATATGAAAAAATGCTGTAACCATTAATAATTAAATTAAATTTTTAAAGTAAATTTTAAAAAACTTCTAATTTTTAAAATTAAATTTTTAAAAAGTAAATTAAATGACTTAAACTTAACTAATAATTAAAGAAATTCAAATTAAAACAATTCTATTAGGTTGATTAAAATGGCAGAAAAGGAAAATGATAAATGCTAGAAAAATATGGAAAAATAAGTACACTACTGAACCATTGGTAGAATTTTGAAGTAGTCACACAATTTTGGAGAACAATCTGGGACTATGCCCAAAGGACTATAAGACTGTGCCTGCCCTTTGACCCAGTAATACCACTACTTGGCTTATACACAGGTGACATATCCAGTAGGCATCATAAATCTAGGTCTTTCTACCTGAGGCCAGCTCTCTCTCCACTAAGCCATTGTGACTGTGTATGTATGTATATAGACATATGTACAGGTATATGTATGTGTGTGTACAAATATATCATATTGAATCATATATGCTTATATGCATATAATTAAATCAAGAACATATATAATATGACTTTTAAAAAAGACCCAAGAGAAGCATAAAAAGATAAATAGGAAAAGGAAATCATAAGGGACTTAATAATGTTAAACTACTTACATTTTTATGTGGGAAGTTGATACTTGTAACTCATAAGAACTTTTTTTTTGTTGTTGTTGAGAGAAAAAAAAACTTTTTTTACTTTTGAACATCTGTTTTACTAAAACCTTGAGTTCCAGATTCTCTCCCCTGTTCCCTTCCCCTCCACCCTCCCTAGGAAGTCAAGCAATTCAACATAGGCCACATGTGTAT
>JAQQSZ010012733.1:0-11933 GCA_028646595.1 Phalanger gymnotis | reverse complement strand
TGGAGAGTGTTTCATAATTATGTTCACATAGGCGCTGGGTTTGTCTTGGCAGATAGACTCCCAAATATTTTATACTGCCTACAGTAACTTTGAATGGAATTTCTCTTTCTGTCTCTTGCTGTTGGGCTTTGTTAGTAATGTATAGGAATGCTGAGGATTTATGTGGGTTTATTTTATATCCTGCAACTTTGCTAAAGTTGTTTATTATTTCAAGTAGTTTTTTACTTGATTCTCTAGGATTCTCTAAGTAAATCATCATATCATCTGTAAAAAGTGATAATTTAGCTTCTTCTTTGCCTATTCTGATTCCTTCCATTTCTTTTTCTTCTCTTATTGCTACAGCTAACGTTTCTAGTACCAAATTGAATAGTAGGGGTGATAATGGACATCCTTGTTTCACCCCTGATCTTATTGGGAATGCATCTAGCTTATCCCTATTACAAATAATGCTTGTTGATGGTTTTAGGTAGATGCTATTTATAATTTTAAGGAAGGCTCCATTTATTCCAACATTGCTTTTCTTATGTCATCCCAAGGCAAGAAAGAAAATAGAAACATTTTAAAACATTTTCTTACCAAACTTCAACCCAAACCTGATGAACACATATATGAAAATATGGCAAAGTAAATCCCACTCTTGTGAAATCTTGAATATGAATTCAAAATTTACCCATTGATTAAAATTTTAATTTCTTACATACTCAATTTCTTTTTAGTTGAAAGTTGATTCATTCCCTTTGTATTCCTTCTATATAATCTGCATGACACTTCAAAGCATTTTAAACATACTTATGAGATAGATCTTTTTTAAAGAAAAATCCTCTTATTCTTAAGAGGAATTATTTTATTTGTTGGTTTCACTAAAAAAATACATTTTTCTCTTGAATAGATAGCATCAAGTTAAGTAACACAAATCCCTCAATTGAAGGATAGTGTTTAGTGATGTTAAGATTTACTACCTGTATGACCTTGGCAAAATCACTAAAGTTTTCTGGGCCTCAGTTTTCTTATCTATTAAAAAGAAACAGTTTCACAAATGGGATAACCTCTGGGGTTCTTTTCGGCTCTATATCTGCGATCCTGATTTTAATAGAAGAAGGAGATCAGATCAGTCCCAGAATGCCTCACTCATATTTCTCTCTCCAATTCTTAGAAACAAAGTGGGAAAACTGATTATAAATAATGTTAACTAAGGTTCAACCTGATGCTTGTGTTTAGCTATGAACAGGAGCTAATTAGAAAACAAAAAGGCTTTGTTGTTGTTTGAAATTAATCTTCCTTTTGTGGTTTGATTTCCCAGAGTACTGCTTTTGTCCTTTTGTATTTGTTGTTGTCACCATCTTAATCCACTTAACACTTTCTAATATGGAGGTGGGGGTGGGGAGGAAGAAGCTCTATATTTCTCTTCCAGATCTATTTTTTTTAATCAAGTGATGGTCCGAGGATGAAAACTTATGAAGGAATTGATAAAACTGTCATTCTTAGTCCTGGTTAGAAGATTTCTTCACTACTTTCTATCACTCAGCCAGAGAAATCATAAGCCATAAGAGTAGAAGACGATGTCATTGCTTCACTCTCGCCCTTCTGCTAGCATGAGTTTGAATGGTCTGTCAACATGTGTACAAATATAAAATGCATGAAGAATGGAGAATGACAACCTGAGAGAGATAGCTAATTTCCCCATGAATGGTTAATTGATCTCCAGTAGACTGAAATGATCCTATTTTCAGCAACTCAAAAACAGAATTTCACTGTCAGAAAACAAATGCTAGGCACTCAATCCTGATATCCATGATGATAAATTTCATGAAGTTCATTTGTCACTTAATTCCAAACACCATGAAAGCATACACACATGCACACACGCGCGCGCACACACACATATAGAGATGAGACAGAGACAGACAGATGTTTTACTGGGTCTAACAAATATGGTGAGATAGAGACCCACACAGAGAGAAAGAGACAGAGACACACACAAAGAAAAACAGACACAGAGAGATAAAGAGATAGAGGGTGAAGGGGAGGTGGAGGAGAGGGAGAGAGGAGGGAGAGGAGAGAGATGTTTTACTGTATCTAACATATATGGAGATAGAGGAACAGAGATAGATAAAGACAGGGAGGACACAGAGAGAGACAGAAATAAGAGAGGAGGGAGATGACTAGATAGCTAGATAGAGATGATACAGAGATAGAGACAGATACAGTAACAGAGATATCTCATAGTACCGTATAGTGGATGAAAAGACAGCCCAGGGACTATAAGACCTGTGTTTGCGTCAAATCTTAATCATACTATGTTATAGTGGGTATGTTATTTGTCACCTATCCACTCAGTTTATCAGGTAAGTTTCTCTTAAAGCCTTTAAATATCAGAGCAAGTAGAGGGAGTTTTCTAAAAACTCAGAGTTTCTTATAACCGATAAAATCAAAAGTCAGCCCCTCTATTCCTAATTACCCCCAAAAAATCTTCTTTTTCTAAATATGTAGATGATGTATTCAGATATATTAAGTAACATGTAAAAAATTTCATGAAAACTACCTAATAATTTATTTTGGGTCCATTTCCCAACATTCTTCAATCCATCTAAACACAAATGAAATAAAACTGTGTTATTATGGACAAGTCAATTCACATCCCTACATTTCAGTCTCCTCATCTGTAAAGTGGGGGAATCCCTTTCAGCTTTCCTCCAAATTCTAATATTCTGATTCTCTACGAGCCTCAAACCTGATGAACTGAAAGTGCATCTTCCACTTCTAAATGAAACAGTCTTTTCTTTGATTTCTATAGTTTGACTTCTATCTTTATACAATCAGCACCCAAGAAAGTGCCTTTCACATAGTAGGTGCTTTATAAATGCTTGTTCACTGACTGATTCAACTAGGTTAAGCAATCATCAAATGAGGAGATCTTAAATTTACTAAAAATATTGGTCCATTCTTTTCATCCCATGCCATGACACAATATTACAGCCCAACTCCATCTCACCACTAAAGGCCAGTGGGACTGCAGCTGTGTAAAGGCTATCCGTGAATGGGAAGATCTTCCCTGCCCATTTGAGTGGGCTTTGAGGGCGGGGCTCTCAGGGTCCTGTGGGGAGTGGCTAGGACTGGAGCCAATGGTAGGCACCTGAGTTCTGGTCCACGTGATGACATGAAGCCTGCGGTGGGAGGAGCTTGCTGAATGGTTGAAGCCGAGCTAAGAGGCAGTTGGAGAGGCAGTTGGTCAGAGCAGTTAAGAGTTGAAGGAGAGAGGAAGCAGTCAGCTAGCTGGAACACAGCTTGGAGATTTTGGCAGAAGCAGTGGCGACCATGGCAGGTACTACAAAAAAGCAGGACTGACCCTCATGGAGACTGGAGAGTGCTGAGCAGGGCCTTGAGGCCAGTGGATGGTCTTCTCGCTGGAGGACCCTGGCATTGGTTGGGGTGGGGGGGAAGCACCAGTATGGCTTTGCTTGCTGCCATAATGTTTTTCTGTGGCCTCCTGGTCACTATTGTGAGATGGGCATACTGGTTTTGGAAGGTTCTTGCCAGGATGTCGAACTGGGGACACTGGTGTGTGGGTCTATTACTTTTGAGTTTCAATAAATGCTTTAAATCCTCTGCCTTCTACTTAGAGAATTCTTTATATCCTGCGATTCTGGACCATTCAGGCATATTCATGGTTATCTTTGAAGTCATGAATTCTGCCTTAATGAGATAGGCTGGCTAAGAGAGAACATGCTAATAAATCAACACAAGTTAACCAGCCTTAAAGGGGAAAAATATCAATTCACTCTGCATCTACTATTAATGATTGACCAATGAGGAGGTAAAAGAAAAATGATGGGAGTGTATAGATGAAATCCAAACATACTTCATTACATTTCACCACATTTTTGATTAATATAAATTTCATTCAAATGACACCTGAGAGAATATTTACTATTATTAATAGAAATTGATTCTATCCCTTAAAGCCTTTAGCCAAAGAATTTAAAGTGACACTTTCTGTCTCTCCTTTGAACTAGGTTCCCTGACAGGGAGCACGAGCACAATTTAGAAGCAGCTAAATTCTCAAGTGAAACCTTAGCATAGATCACATCCTAGGTCTTTCCCCTTCTGCATTTTGACATATCCCAGAGTTACTAGCTGTTTCCCTTCTAGAGATTCAGATAAAAATAATTCCTCAGAAGAATTACCACTTTCTAGGAGAAATAAACAAAATTTATTTTATAGCACCTCCTACTCCTGAAGCTCTGTGTAACTTGAAATGCTGGCTTTATGAAGTAAAGGTGATCATTAAAGGTGTTGGAAAATTTCCTAAATATAATCCAATATCCACTCTCTTCCTCCTATTCAGTGGCCTAACATCTTTTGCACTTGTAGGGATTATTCAGATTCTAACACTGACAGACTAATATAATGAATTGTCAACACAACTGTATGTCAATCAATAAGCCAACATTTATTAAGCAACTACTATGTGCCAGGCACTCCAATAGGCACTTTGGGTACAAATACAACTAATGAAAAAAAAATCCCTACTTTCAAGAAACTTAATGGAGTAGTCTGGCAATATGGGTTCTTTATCCTTTGTATTTTCCTGTGTGAAATGCTAGACTGATCATTCTTTTAGAGGTCATCAATCTCATTCAGAAACCTCTATAATATTCTGGGACTTTATGCAGTTGGCATAATGTCATTCACAAATGGAAACATCTGGAGATCCCAACATTTCAATCTTGAATGAAATACCCTCCATGATAGAGGTATATTCCTTTGATGAGCATATGTCTCCCTGTCTTATGACTTGCTGGATATTAATAATCAGAAGATCAGTGAAAAAAAAGTCAACTTTGGGGCATTAAACAATGAAACCTATATGATCTTCATATGTGTATGGCAGATGCTTTGTTGGAGAAGACTTTAAGACTGTGCTTTGCTCTATGGATTCAATTTTTTTGTGAATAACAACCAAAAATATAATGAGATAGTATATCTACTATATCTGTCAAGTATGTAACATAAGTCATACTTATATAGTTAATACATAGCAGAGATAGGATCGTAACTCAGATTTTTCTCAGTCCCATGTACAGGACACTTTCCATTACAACATGTAGTGTAAACAATGCAAATATATGTGTTATATATTCATCTACAAATTCCACATATATATGTGTATATATATATACACACATATCGAGAGATATACACATACATAGGGATATATACATATACATATATACACATATACACATATAGAGAGATATATACACATATATGCACATACATATATAATGCATATATGTATATATAGATATGCAAACATGTTTTATGCTCCCAAGTATATATGTATATAGATATTTACTAAATGTTTGAATTTGTTTAATGTAGTTATATGTACTTGTATATATGTATACATGTATTTATATAAGAAGGGTTAAAATAAAATCCATAGGTGGAAAATTAAAAGAAAACTAATGTATTCAGGAACAGATTACTCAAGTTTTGAGACTGATGTTATGGCAGGGTAACCATATTTTTTCTACAAAATGTTTTGCTGCCCTAATCAGAGTGGGCTTAAGATTGGATGCCCAATTTGTCTTACCTAATATAACATTTATTAGGTATGGTGTGCAGGAACCCCTTTTTCTGAATCCCACTTTCAATCCTTTTTGAGGACAAATAGAAAAAAAAATAAAGATTTTGTTATGGGTATTGAATGGGACGGATAATTGTGAAGACTTCACAGGGCAAAATACAGGGGTTACACTCTTCTCATATTCGTGAAATAGGGAATGTCTGAGGGAGTAGGAGAGGCTTGAGATTTGGCCTTGTGATGACTCTGGAAGGTCAGGGCCTGGAGCTGTGGGCATGCCCTTCCCTCCTTTCAAATGTTAGCACTAATAGGAAGATAATGGACTAGCAGTACCTTGTTCTCTGCTCCAGGAAGGTCTCTCCCCCCATCCCCCATCCCCCATTTCTTCTCCTAGACTTTTAGATGCCACCCCGGGCAGTTGCGCTCGGCCACCCCAGGCAGTTGCGCTCCAGATAGGGAAAACCTGAACAGACAGGATCAGCTTTGGTGCTCTGTCTAGTTTTCAAGCCTAGACTGTAAGTCTGCCTCCCAGTCAATAGTGAGAAAGGATAGAGGTGGCAGGAATCTTTGCATTAAGAGTATAAATTAAGGCAGCATTTCCTTTTACCTCACCTCTTCCATTATGGAGGTGTGCTCAAATCTTGCAAGGTTTGTAAAATAAATTTACTTTGCTTCTCCTAAAGATGACTCTCCTATTATTTGAAAATTCCATCCCATACAGTATTAAACTTGAGAAAGAATCAAGGAGGCAGAGAAGACCGTTAACTACAGCATTCAATTCCTCCTAGCTGCACTATATCAATTAAAGAATTTAAATGCTCTTCTCAACTCTCTTCTTCCACTTACTGTACCTATTTCTTCAAAAGGTTTCACTTCTCTATCTAAAAGAATTTCTTCTCAATATGGAGTTTGAAAGCTACTGAAACAAAAAGCTTACAGTTGTGTATATTACACAAAAGGACAGATTTGTTACTGATAAGGGCACAGTCTCTGGGAACCCCCTTGAATCTGGAGTACAGTCTGTGGGAACCCCCTTGAGCCCCACCCTGAATCTTCCCACTTGATCTAGCTTTTCATGCCCAAATAACCTAGCCTAGCCTAGCCCTCCATTGTTTGGTTACCTCTGGATTGTCTTCTGGCTGTTTCCCACCCTTGATCATGATCAAAATATCTATACTCTAGCTCTCTTATTGTCTGTCATCTCTAGGTAGCCTTCAGTTATTTCCCACCCTGGAGTCTAACCTCACCCCGGTCACTCCAGTCCACACTGAACCACTCCTCTAGTCATTCCAGACTACTCAAGGCCACTCTAGATCCCTCCTACAATCTTTGTGTATATAAGTCTCATCTTGCCTCCACGAAGGTGCTCAGATTCAATCTAGCTCAGCTCAGATTGATCTAGCCAGCTTGTGAAAACAGACATCACAAAGGGTGAGATTTCTTAAGACAACCCATTATGGCAAACCCTTAATAAACTTTGTCTTTTCCCTTGGCTGAGAAGGCTTGAGTCAAATTCTTTTGGCAGGACCCAGCCTGTTGGTACTTTGGGGTGTCGAGCACCCCTCAACCCCAAACCTCTTCATTACTACTGAGCATCCTGGTGTACTTGTTGAGGTCCTGGGAGCAGCTAAACCAGGATCCAGATCCTTCCTCTGCTATTTACTACCTGTGGGACTCTGGGCAAGTCACTTAACCTTTCTGAAAGTCAATTTTCTCCTTTGTAAGATGAAGATAATGATAATTGTAGTGGATAGAGAACAAGTCCTGGAGTACCAGTAATCTAAGTTCAAATTGGCTTCAAACACTCTCTTGCTATGTGACCCTGGCAATCACTTGACAGTTTCCTCATCTATAATATAGGCATAATAATAGGACCTTCCTCCCAGGGTTGTTGTGAACATCAAATGAGATAATAATTATAAAGTACTTAGCAAAGTGCCTGGCACACAGTAAGCACTGTATCATTATGGGTTGCTGTTACTATTAGTAGTACTATATTACCAGTAAGACCTATTTCAAAGAGTTATTACTGAGATCAAATGAGATAGTACATGTAAACTACTTTTAAACTTTAAAATGCTTCTCAAATGTCCATTGTTTGGGTTTTTTATCAATCGATAAAAGAATATTGCCCATACAAGGACCTATTATTTCCTTAGCTCCATTTTCCTTTTTATTATTTATACAATGAAAAGTGGGTTGTCACAATTAGCAGCATATACTTATATTATCTAGATAAGGTTGATCATCTCCATTATTTTTTTTCTTAAGGAAAATTTGAGAATGTGTAAAAATTAACATTAAAAATGTAACACTGGGCTGGGCAGATAGTAAGCATTTAATAAATATTCCAGCTACCTACCTACCTATCTATTTACTTTTTGATTTATCTATCTATATGTTTCTATTATCTATATCATCAATATCTATCTAGCATCTATCTACATCTATCTTTCATCTACAGCTATCATCAACTTCTATCATCTGTCTTTCCATCTATTAATAGATCAATCCATTTCTGTCTTTTTCTGCCTTGTTGTCTAATTGCCTCTCTTCCTATATATGTCTCTATATTTATATCTATCTATCTATCTATTTATTTATCTATCTATCTATTGATCTATCATAAAGCTTTGCATTTTCTGATCATAGCAGGCATGTTTATAGCTGTAGGGGATATATTTTATGCCCAAGCTAAATCATTAAGTGTCCATTGATCTAACTGTATTTAATATTCTCTCAAAATTATGGCACTAAAAAAAAAACCTGGGAAATGTCATGGGAAAGATTTCTTCTGAGCCAGAGGCAGGAGGCATCTTCTACTGGTTGCTTCCACCATGCTTTTAAATAACCAAGTGGCCAGGGGAGCGATTCCTTGGAAGGGGAAGAGGAGGCTGGAACCCAGTTGCAGAACCCCCCTCAGGCATTACTCACTATTGTCAGTTTTATTTCGTCTTCCTCTCTCCAACAACCTTTTACCAGCCAAAGGGAAAAAAAATAAAGCCAAGGAAAGATGCAAATTTCAGCTGATCATCTATTGTTGTGGGTGTGAGGGAGGGTGGGGAATACTCACAGAGTCATGGTTTTCAGCAGGAGTACTTAGCCTTTGGCAAGTGTCACACACTGAGCCTTCACACAAACTGCATCCACAGAAGAGAAAAAGCAAACCCTTCCCCTTCCTTCAGTTGTCCAGGATTCCTGTCCTGCCAATTCATTCATGTGACCTCTGTGTCATGAACTCCTGGCTGTTTTACCAGTCCCAAGTCAGATTCCAGGTTTTCCATGCACCTCTGGTGGGTGGGTCCTCTGATGGAGGTCTATCTGTGGGGAAGACAGTACAAGACCAGCTGGAGTTTAGTCAAATCACTAATAGGGAAGTAATGTTGAAAACCTGGTTGTAGATTTTGCTCACCTGCATCTAACTGCTTTCAAAGTTTCCCTCTGTCTTTATGATGAAATGGGGGAAAAAAACCATGAGGGGGAAGTGAGCAGTTTCCTCATAGAAACTAATTAATTTTACATTGCCCAAATCCCAAATGTAAGAATTTTCAGGCTGTACAGCACCTCAGATAGTAATATTTTCTGGCAAAATTGTGAAGATGCAGTCCAGTCCTACCAGACATTACAAATGCCCAGACTAAAAATGGCTGCCAATTTTTTTGAGAAGAAAATCCCTTCTCTCCACTTGCACACACTGTTATTTTTTTATCCTACTTTGCAAAGCAACCATGCCTGCCAGCAAAGGCCCCTTGTGGGCTTTAAGAGGAACAATCAATCTCGTAACAAGAGGCAGAGAAAAGTGCTGAAATTCTTCTCATAAAACATTTTCCTAATTCTATAACTCAGTTTTTTCCAATTTTCAAATGTCTTATGATGCTTGGTCCAAGGCAGGAAGGATAAAGATGAAAGTAAAAGATGAGCAAGCTGAATCTGGATAGATCACTGCCCCGTCTGGTAATAATAGGTTACAGAGCTGGAAACTACCTTAGTGATCATTTATTCCAGCCCTCTCATTTTATAGGAGACTGAGGCTCAATGAGATAAAAAGACTTGCTTCAAAGTCATACAAGTTGTAAGTTACAAAGTCAGATTTCAAATCCAGATCCTGTGTCTTAAAAGTGTTATTCACTATGAGAAATAGGCTTTCTCCACAGCAAGGTTTCTTAACCATTTTTGGGGTCATGAACATTGCAGTTGGTTGAAGCCTATGGACCTCATCTCAGAATAATGCTTTTTAAATAATGAAAGGCAAAGCTAACTTTCAGTTATAGGTTAGTGAAAATAGAGATGTGTTTTTCACATTCCAAGTTCATCAATTCCTTGAAATCTACTCATAAATCCATTTGGATTCATGGATCCCAGTTTAGGAGTTCTTGCTCTAAATTCTCTCTATAGGGGAGGGAGGGAAAGATACAGTAAGCCAGTACTACATCACCCGTACCTACACTGACTTTCTTCCTCTGTTCTTATAACAGTTTCTCTTCCTGCATGTCATAGCATCACATACCTGATGTCATACCTCTTGGAAAATGAAGGACTAACTATAACCTCTGTTTCTCTTCTCTCTCCTCTGAATCAGGCAGTTAATTGTGCCTGATGTCCATGCCAAATGAAAATTAATTCAATAGACTGCCCAGAGAAGCAAAGATTTAGGGATACCATGATGACTGACTTAAACAAGTCAGTCAGTGGTAGGGAAGGGGAATTAAGTATGTTCTGCCTCAGATGGCAAAACTAGGAAGGTTGAAGGAACATTCCATCAGCAAGGAGCTACAGGTGAAAATAGCCAGTCTGTAAATTAGCAATTACACAAATCAATCATGAGTGCAAATTAAGCTTAGAGAAAGCTCTCACCCCCTGTCATAATCAGTTGAGCTGATAAGTAAGCATTTTTATAGCCCTCACTATTTACCAGACACTGTGCTAAACTCTTTACAAATATAATCTCATTTAATCCTCACCATAACCTTGTGAGACAGGTACTATTGTTATCCCCACTTTTACAGTTAAGGAAACTGAGGCAAATAAGTTAAGTGACTTGCCCAACAACACACAAGTGTTTGAGGCTCACTTTGAATTCAGGTCTTCAAGACTCGAGGCCCAGTCCCCCAGCTATTATGCCATCTAGCTAACCATGAGTGGGAGAAAGTTAGTAGTACAGAAGCAACAATTTCTCTTCCTGCTCTTAGTGGTACCTGAGAGGCTGGTTACAGAGACTCTAGTGAGAGGGAACTAAGCTATACACAGGGGAAAGGAAATGGGTATTTCCACTCCCCCTGCCTCTCTTCTTATTTCTATGGGAGTCAAATGAAAGGAAGGCTTCCTCTCTTTTCTGAAATGCATAGTAATAGAAACCCTTTTCTACTTTACCCTGTGGAGAGAGAAGCACCCTCTATCTCTCTTTCTGGAAAATGTAACAACCTCAGGTCATGGTACAACCAACATAGCCCAGGATAGATCTTGATATGTCATCTAATTCCATCTTGTTTGCACAGATTCTTGTGTCTCTATCTTTAGGGAAGTTTTTAATATTCATATTCTAAATCTATAAAAGCTTTTTGTGAGGGACTTGGATTCAACCAGAATTTATTAATCACCTACTATGTATAAGATATGGGTAAAGAGTATATAAAGACAAATATGGTTGAACAGTACCTGCCCTGAGGACATTAAAATCAGCCTGGAGATGATGTACATCAACAGATTAGAAAAATTAATAGAAGGATTGTGAGAACAATAACAATAAGGATCATAACAAAAGGTTTCCTGTGGGAAGTTTCTTTTTGTTGCTGTTGTTTTATTTTCTTTTGTTTTGTTTTTAATTGGGCCTTGTAGGATGTGACAGATTCTAAGGGACATAAGTGAGAAAGGACTGCATTCCAGGTGTGGTGCCAACTCTGTGCAAAAGCACAGAGGTAAGAGATGATGAGTTTGAAGAAGGCAACTAGGCCATATTGATGACCTTTCAAGTGTAGGAAAAGCTAGAAATTTCATTAAAGTTTCATGTGCTTATTGTCCATGTGTGATTCTACTTTGAACACTTCTCTCTTTAGTTCTCTTTGTTTATTGAGACTAAGAGTATCAAAGGGGGGGAGTCCAGATGTCGACTGGGAAGAAGTGACTGGTGTGAGCTCCCCACCAAGTCCCTCCAAAAACCTATAAAAAATGGCTCTGAACCAATTCCAGAGCTGCAGAACCCACAAAGTGGCAGAGGGAAGCAGAGCTCCAGCCCAGGACAGCCTGGATGGTCTCTGGGTAAGGTCTGTCCCACATGGAGCTCCCAGCTCCCAGCTGAGGGGAGTGGAGCTGAGCCCAGCAGAGCCCAGGCCGTGGGGAGTGGATGGGC
>JAQQSZ010012732.1:0-11934 GCA_028646595.1 Phalanger gymnotis | reverse complement strand
TGATCCCGTGATCCCTTACAGGTTTAAGTCTTGTGATCCTTTAAATAAACTTGCTACCAGTGCTTATAGCAAAAATTTCCAACCATTAGTGTATAGTTTTATGACATTCTGTGGCCCCCAAAACACAATAATTCATCATATGGTGACCAACATTCAGCTAATAATGAGGTGGTAGTAATTTAAATATGCATAATTATATATTATAGCAATATGTGTCTACATACGTGTATGTATACATGCAGAGAAAGGATTTTATTTTCTTAAATGAGAGATCTAATTATAGAAATAAAACCACGCTTTAATTCTAATTATATAAAAATTACTTCTGAAAGGAAAAATTGGGTCTCTGTTTTGAGTTTTTGCTATGATAAAATATACTCCTAGTACAATTTTGATAAACATGAGAGCCTAATCTTTTATACCTTTCTGAACACTCTCTAGGCACCACAAAGCTTCAACTATTTGAAGTGATTGAAATTTCTCAAATAGTGATGTCTTTTGTTGAATTTTCTAAAGTAGTTATAGAGGAAAGCAAATAAAATTGTGCTCAAACAAGGATTACATAAAGATACAAAGGAAAGGATGAAGCATCAAAGATGTTTTTTAAACGTAGAAATGTACTTAAAGAAAAAAAGTAGAAGTCTGTTTCACCAGAGAGCATAAGACTGGAAACTGGGAAGCCTGGGTTTAAGCACCAGTTTTGCCTTTAACTAACTAACTAACTAATTAATCTATGGAAAAATCACTTAACTTTGCTAGAATTCAATTTCCTTATATGTAAAATGAATGGGCTATGATTGTTCTTTAAGTACCCTTCTAACTGAATTTCTGTGGACAGAGGATCTAAAAGTAGATAAAGATTTTTGGCACATAGGAAATGTTCAGAAAAGGTATCTTGGAAAGATTAGGATTCCATCTTTACTCAAATATTTATGGTAGCCTTCCTTTTGGGGGTAGGAGAAACTCAAAAGAAAATAGAGGCCCCCATTTAGGGAAAAGCAACATATTGTTTTACATGGAAGTAGTATAGAGACTGGACTTGTGATTTCAGTGATAATAATACTCCTTTTACCAATTTAAGTTGGCATCTTATCTGTAACTTTGTCTTACGCTGTTGCCCAGAGCACTTAAGTGTGTCCAGGGTCAAAAAACTAGTATTTAGAGAGATAAGACTTTAACCCAGTTCTTCCTGGCTGACTTTTTATCTACCATGTCATTTTCTAAAAATGGTAAAATAATATTATGCCCTGAGAAGTGATGGACATGAACAAATTGGAGAAATATGGAAGATTTGTATCAGTCGATATAGAAAAAAGAAAGCAGAATCAGGTGAATGATATATACAATTACTTCAATAAAGTTAATAAAAACAACACTAAGAAACAGCAGATGTTAGATTAAAGGCAATGACCAATATTGATTTCAGAGAACAGATGAGGAAACACACCTAATTCATTGGGAAATGGAATGCCACTACTAAGTCTGTTCTAAAAATGATTAGGAAAAAGGAAAAGAACTTATATGTTTTAAAATATTTACAGCAGTTCTCTTTGTGGTGGCAAAGAACTGGAAATTGCAAGGATGCCCTCAACTGGGGAATGGTTGAACCAGCTGTGGTATGTGATTGTGATGGAATACTGCTGTGCTGTAAGAAATGATGAGCTCAGTGATGTTAGAAAAACATGGAAAAATTTTCATAAAATAATGAAAAAAGAAATGAGCAGAACCAAGAGAACACTGCATACAGTAACAGCAATATTGTTTTAAAAATAATTTTGAGCAATTAAGTCATTTTGACTATTATAAATACCCAGATTAACTACAAAGAACCTATTAAGGAAGATGCTATTTGCTTCCAGAGAAAAAACTGATAAATAGAAATATGTATAGAATGATTTTACACTTATATACATACTTGTGTCTAATGGTAGCCATGGGAGGTGGGGAGGAAGGAAGAAAAAAAGGGAAAAAAAGAAAGTTACATGATAACTTTAATATATATATATATTTAAAAGGAACAGCAAGCTGTACATAATGGTTTTGGAGTTTCACATGCAATCATCTTTTTTTAAATTCTACTATGATATGGAAATACTTTGTGTTATTTCATAAATTAAAAATGAGATAAAAATAGTAAAAAATGAACTCTGAGAGGGAAATACGCACACACACAAAGAAATGGAGTGCTAGTGATGTGAATTACTACGTTTGCTGTTAGCTGTAACTAACTTGGTTGGTTTTGGTGACTTTTTTTTAAATTTGTGACTAGTGTCCTATATGGATTTTAGAGGGGGGTATAAAAACTGGATATATCTATTATACAAGACAAAAAAAAGCGTCATTAATTGTTAAGAAAATAAAAAGTTAGAGCTAAATGACAAAATTCTTAAAAGTACAGGAGACCATTACAACAATATTTGGGGCAAAACTGCCATTTGCTTTGATAGTAGTTCTTTGAGAAATCAGGTAATATGATCAATAAGTTAGGTCAAGCGTTCTTGACATTCTTTTTCATGCCATGGACTCTTTTGGAAGACTGGTGAAACCTATGGATCTCTTATCAAAATAAATTTTTAAGTGTGTAAAATAAAAATACAGAGGATTTAAATGAAAACCAATTACATATAGCTCTCTTTCTCTCCTTCCTTCTCCATTAAAAAAAAGTCAATGGACTTCAGGTTAAGAACTCCTGAGTTAAGTGCTTTTAGGACATTTAATGGTAATCGGGGCAGGTTTTTTTGCTGTTCTTCTCTTTTGGGATGCTAAAGCTAATGAGTGCCTTTAATGAGTCTGGCCTTTGTTTGAATGGGGCAGGTAAAGTGAGATCTTTCTGTTTTGGAGTGTTTCTCAGCACTAAGGAGTGATGCTAGTGATTGAAGAGCTTTCCCACACCCTGGTTGTTAGTGATTTCCCACACACTTAATGGTAAGCTCCAAGCCCTCAGGGTCCTGAATAGTACTGAAGGTTAGCATTTGACTTTCATGGGTACAGTCATTGAAAGAGTGTTGGTGACAAGACTCTGGGCAAGCTGCTGAAACAGCACCTCTGGCTTTGATAACCCAGATGTTGGTGCTTCTCTGGTAACTATGTATTGCTATGGATAGACTGGTTTGTGTTATTTGCTCTGTTCATAATGTACACTTGTAATTTCTGTTTGTATTCTCTCTGAAGTTCAGGGTGCTGGCTCTTCTCCCTGAACTAAGTGAATGACATATGTATGTTTAATTAAACTGAGATTGTTAACCCCTAAAAGTTGCTTTCCTTGGAAGAGCAGATCAAAGAACCTGTGCTAGCAACCCTCCTATGTGCTGATGTTACTAGTTTTACACAGCCACAGTAGCGGCAAGCAACATTGTTGTTACAAGCCAGCAGAGGACCTGTCTAAATTTAACTAGTGTAGATCACATCAGAGCTCCAGTTATTTGTATACATTTATATACAGACTTGTATCTAATAGTAGCCTGAATACTGAGAATACTCTAGTAACCTAAGAGAGTTAATATGTCTACTGGAGATAAAATACATTATTAAGATATTATTTAAGCAGTAAGGAGAATTTGGTTTTTTTTATTAAATTTTCTTTATATTCTAGCTGGGAGGAGGTGATGAGGTATTATTCCCATTCTGCAAATGGCAGCATTGAGAAATCTGCTTTTCTAAAACCTCCAAGCAGATCAGAGGCACAACCAGCTATTGAACTTGCAGTATATTTCTGCAGTTCATTGCCACAGACAACATTGCTGCTTTATGTTTCTACATTTTAAATGTTAATGTTTTCTCACTTATGGTAATGTTTGGAAATTCCATTAGAGGTAAAAAATTGTTTCAAGCATTTGTCACTTTTCTGCTTCATTTTCTATGTATATTGTATTTATAATAGGCAACATTTAATTAAAATGCTTTCGGTAATGGTCGATTCAGTGCTAGGAGTCAGAAACTCCAATGTAAAATCTTTGTTTGACACATTGCATCACCTTGACCATTTACCTTCCATGTATCAGAATTTCATTATCTTTAAATTGAGGATAATAGGGATAATACTTCCTGCTAAGGGCAGCTTGTGAATTAGCTAATGTTTCAGAGCCCTTAGAAAATGCAAAGCTTGATATAAATGCTATACCATTTTTGCAAAGCTTGATATAAATGCTATACCATTTTATTAATATGTTCTAGACAGGGAAGCTTTCAAACAAAAATTAAGGCACATTGGAACGTCCAAATTATGCAAGGTAGCTGACCCTTCACTGCCAGCTGAATGCTCATGACTTATGTATACAACATCACCCATTTATATCTGAAGCAATACTTTAGTTTGGACTTCACCTGTGTACATATGATATTGAAAACAAGCTAGTGATGAGGAAAATAATGCCTAGTCGGAAGGGTTTCTTGAATGAGTCCATTTGAAAAATAACCTTCCTCTCATCTAAATTAAGAGATGCTCACTGTTGCTCTCCAGAGGCCTAAAGTGAAAGGAAATAATCTAAGTCTTGCTTTCAAGGGAAATGCTTCTTCGAAATGTTATAGGTTCTGCCGCTTTCTGTGCTTTGCAAATGAATCATCCTGCCAACTGAAATTGCTTCGCATTTGGTAAAAAATTGACATCTCCAATCAGTTGTTTTCCTTTCCTGAGCTGATGGCTTTTCATAAAACTGCATAGGAAACCAAAAATAGCCAAACAAGGCTCAATTAGAATATATAAATGTAAATATGTGTGTATTTATCCCAGAATGAGATAAGTCATTCACCCCAAACAAAAACAAAACAAAACAAAAACCCAGAAATCCCCAAACGATATATTTTCAAATTACTCAGAAGAACACAAATACTCATTTAAACAGAAGTATCCCGCATTGTTTTCCAATCTAGTTATAATATATCCTGGTTCAAAACTAAGTAAAAAAGTTCAGAATCTGTATTTTTGTTCAGAGCATCATTTAAATGCCAGATAGATAAAACTGACTTCAAGAACCTAGGATTCATTCTTTAAATGAAAATGTTTAATTAAAGTTTTGAATTGTTTGTTTGTTTTCCTTTTTGTAATATGCTACATTTTTCATGTAGAAATGTGTATAAATATGCATGCTGAACAATTTTCTTGAATTTAAGAATTCATTATAATTTGTGATTGTCTGTGCAAGAATTAAGCATTTTTCAATTATACCAGACTTTTTGAAGTCTCATCACACTCCTGAAATCCATTTCCTTGGTATGCAACAAAATAACTGAACAATGTCCTTGGTTTACTTGCTTGAAATACACAAAACTCTTATAACCTGAAATTATTAAAATCCCAACTCCTTTTTTCCTCATAATCTGATGTATGTTTTATACATATGCTAATACACAAATATATTATATATATACATACACACACAATAGATCTTCCTATGGAGGAATAGAAAAGAATAAGTTAATTTAAAAAAATACTATTTTTTATCTTTAAGAAGGTTGACTTGTTTTGGTTGACGTTCAGACAGCAATTTGCCTGAGGAAAATCTGAAAGTGGACCAGTGGGTTGCAAACTCAAAATGAGTCAACAATATAATGTGCTTGTAAAATGAACAAACAAAGACCCTAACATGATTTTAAGCTGCCCTGACAGGTATAGTTTTCAAGAAGGAGCAGATAATAGTCCTTCTGTATTCTGCTCTAGTCACTCCACAGTTGGAGTATTTTGTTCAAATCTGGGTGCCATGGTTTAATAAAGATGGTGATAAGCTGGAGAGTGCCCAAAAGATGGCAACCATGATGTCAGAGGGTGTTGATTATTATAAGGATTGGTTGAAGGAACTGAGAATGTCTGGTTTAGAAAAAAATAGTGATCAGGAGGGACATAATAGCTCTCTTCATGTATTTGAAGGGTTGTCAAGTGAAATAATGATTAAACGTATTCTATTTCCTCTTGGAGAGAAGGACCAGATGCAATGAGAGAAGATGCAGAGGCAAATTAGCTATGATGTTGGTTGTGTTGGGGGGAGAATCCTATAATGAACTCTACAAAAATGGAATATATTATTTCAAAAAGTGGTGGATTCCCCCTTTGTTGGACATGTTCATAAGAAACTACTTAACCATGTGGTGGGTATATTATAATGGGGATTCCCTTAAGGTATGGGTTAGGTTTAGATGGCAGCTGAGATCCCCTCCAACTCTCAAAATCTGTGGTTCTATAATTCAGACAATCACTCAGGACAGCTATTATTTTAATCAGGGCCATGGTAGACAGTTGCTAATTATAGTTTAAAGACATCTGATTGAGTACCCCATAATGAAAGAAAAGATGAAAACCTTCAATAACAGTAGGAAAACCCATTATTAAAAATTCTCACTTAGGCCCTCTTTAGAGACAGAGCTTCCATGGAAGAAGAAGACATGCAGTTGGTACCAAGAGTTTGTAGTAAAATAGGGGTGGGGATAACAACAATAACAATAGCTAACCTTTATATATCATTCTAAGGCCTACAAAGTGATTTATATATGAATGTAATTTTTTTTGCAGGGGGGAAGGCAGGGCAATTGGGGTTAAATGAGTTGCCCAAGGTCACATAGCTAGTGTCTGAGGCTGCATTTGAACTCAGGTCCTCTTGACTCCAGGGCTAGTGCTCTACTCACTGTGTCACCTAGCTGCCCCACATGCATGTAAATTTTTATTACTGTATTTTTAGCCACCTAACTGCCCTTATACCCACTAATGTAGGTGCTATTATTATCATATTGATTTCACAAATAAGGAAACTGAGACTAAGGACTGAACCTGTGATTTTATTGGTATTAAGAACTCCTGGATGAAGACATTCTTTATCAATGCAGATTGGACTCACCTCAGTAACTTACAGTCTTAGAGCATTACTTAGGGCACTGAGCTATTAAATGATTTCCCAAGGCCAGTATGTGTTAGAGGCAAGACGTGAACCCAGTCTTCCTAACTCTGAGGCTAGTTCCCTATCCACTATACAATCCTTCCTCTCATAGGAAGAATGGAAGGAGTACTATAAGAAGAAAATTAAAAAGCAGTAAGGAATCCAAACCTTTGTCAGGGAATTGGATGTGGCTGTGGAAGAATGTAACAGAGAAGGAAAAGGAATAGGTCACTGAACTAAGGGAGTTAGAGGTCCAAGGCTCTTTCCATGGAAAGTGGAGTACCTTTCTTAGATCCAGGAAATGAGAATGAAGATCCACAGATTCTGACAGGACCAAGGGCACCTCATCCTATACATTCTAAAAGATAAGTTCTAACTATCCATAAATTCGTACTAAAGGAGGACATTGTGATAGAAATAGCCAGGAGCATTACTGCCTGTTTGGAGCATATAAAGAGGAAGCCAAGGGCAGGAATCTCAAGACCTTCTGGACACAGTTGTAATTTTCCTTAATGCTAATTATTGAAGGTAAGGATTACAGAAGTGCATTTGATAAGTGAACGTACAAATTAGAAGATTGTATTAAAGAATGGAATTTGGATTTCCCATCTAGAGCTAAAGATACCAAAATGTCAGGTTATTGGCCAGTGGAATATATCTAAAAAGAGCCAGAAATTATACATTTGCCTGGATCTTAATGGAAAATGGTGTGTGAGGAGACTACTGAACAAAAAAGATATATAAATAGCACTGAATGCAACATGTAATAAAGGAAGAAGAAAAGTAGTGGAGAAACCCAATAATTCATGGGAGTCAGTATGCAAAAAGAATGGCAATAGTACTGCTTTCACACTGTTATATGCAGATGATGAGTGGATAATAAAGTAGGTAAACAACCCCAGAGTTATCACTGACATATGGTAGGTTGTGATTTTGTGAAAGGAATATATTAATGGAAGTGTATAATTTACTCAGAAGGAACACATTAGATAAGAGGTACTATGGAATATATATCATGAAGTGTACTTTTGTGAGAAAATCCATGAATGGGATAGAGAACGTATTAACAAAGGTCAAAAGCAGGAAACACAGAAACTATACTGCGATGTATGTAAACTACAAATTGCTTGGCCAGAAGTAAGAAATGGAGGGTGAATTGCATAAGCAGGTCAGAAAACTGACATGAAAGCATCAAATAAGTATCTGAAATTCTGTGGGAGACCTTTCTTTGCTAAAAAGCAGAGCAGTTGATACTTTCTTGATATACTTTAAGGATAATATGCTTTTCCCTAAAAAGATGTATGAATCAGTGAGAGAAATTGCCATTCTTGATGTGTTTCTGACCAAAAAAGAGGTACTGGTTTCTGAATCAGAAATGACTGTATCATTGGGAAGAAGTTACTAGCTGTCTTAGATTTTGAGTCTCATTAGATGATAAATTCTAAGAATGGGATGCAAAGCATGTTGGGGTGCAAACACTAGAAATTAGGAGAATTAATTCCCAAGATTCAGGAGAAAGAATAGTTAGTATCCCATCGCCCTAAGACACTATGAGGGATGAGATACTATAAAGAGGAAAATTCTAACAAATGATCATAGCAAGGGCAAAATAAAGGAGAAGCTGTGGCCTCGAATCGACAATTATTCAAAAAGTGTTTCCTATGCACCAAGCATTGCTAAGTTTCAAAGATACAAAGAAAGGCAAAAGCACAGTACAATCCTCAAGGAGCTTACGTTGTAACGGGAGAGAAAACATGCAAACAATTAAGGACTCTCAGAGGAAAGACATTTGAATGTGGTTAGGGGAAGGAGAGAGAGGTAACAATAAAAACCTCTTGCAAAAGATAGGATTTGAGTTGAATCTTGAAGGAAGCCAAGAAAGTCAGGAGCTGGAAGGAGGAAGAGCGTTCTAGGCATGAGGGACAGCCAGGGAAAAGGCAGAGAGAAGGAGTATTGTGTGTGAAGAACAGCAGGCAGCCCAGTGTTGCTGTATCATAGAATAAAGGGCAGGGAATAAAGGGTAAGGAGGCTGGCAAGGTATCAGGTTTTGAAGGGCTCTAAATCACCAGAGTATTTTGCTGTTATGGTAATTAGGGTAGGACTTTTTAACTGTTTTCTCTTTCGGAATGCTGAGGTAATCAAGTACCTTTGATGAATTTTGCCTTTCAAATGTAATGGTAAGCAAAGTGGACTTTTTGTTGTCTTTGTTTTGGAGTGCTTCTCAGCACTGAGGAATCTTTGATTGCAACAGGAGTCTTTGATGACCTGCTTACCTCAAGGGAAGGCCTAGTTCACATGGTTGTGATGCCCTCTGACCCTGAAGAAGTATATATAAACTCGGAAGTTAGTGTTTTGTCTTTGGGGGGCACACTCATTGAAAGAGTGCTGGTGATTTGGCCAGATGAGACTCTGGGTAACCATTGAAGCAGGACACCCCTCCCCCCACTTTGAAAACCCAGATGTTGGTGCTTCTCTCTGGTAACTATGCATGTATTGTGATTTGGTCAGACAGATAAAAGCCTGTCTGTTGATCTGTTTGTAATTTCTGTTTGTATTTGCTCTGAAGTTTAGGGTGCTGGCTTTTCCCCCTAAACTAAGTGAATGGCATATATATATATATATATGTGTGTGTGTGTGTGTGTGTGTGTGTGTAAGTGTGTATATGTATATATGTATGTATGTGTATACGTATATGTATATATCTATATATGTGTGTGTACATATATATGTATATATATATATATATATATATCTGCTTAATTAAAGTGAGATTATGAACACCCATTCAGCACAGTGTATGGAGATAAGGGAATATATGCCAGACATGTTGTAAAGGTAGAAATCATGAGAGCTGGCAACCCATTGTGTATGTGGAATGAGTGCTCTCATTCCTCTCAAGGCTACATGCTAGACGTCTACCATCATGAAGTGTCACCACACTACAGATCTTCATGCTGGAACCTTGTTCATGTCTCAAAACAATCTATAGTCACAGAGTTGAAAAAAAATGTTTCAAATAGTAAGAAAGAGATTTGAGGCTTCATGTAGTAGAGTGACTGATGACATTATAAATTTTTGCATATAATGAAATTATTATGTATAGTTCTGGTATAGCACACATTAGAATGTCCTCTCCTCCTGTGGCCTCATCCTCTGATTAAGTAGTTCTTCCTAGACCATCCATTTAAGGAGGGCACCGAGGCCATGTCTGATTCCTCTCCAAAATGCACCCTAAACTTCCCCTTTAATGTCCTTATACCGTATCCTTTTTAAATTCCTTTAATGTGTTGTCTTCTTCTTTGGAAAGTAAACTTCTTGAGGGCAATGGCTATCTTTCTTTTGATTTATATTTGTATTCCCAGTGCTTAGCAGGGATTCATTTTCTATCCTCTCAAAATCATAAACTCTCAGAGCTGGAAGACATCTGAGAGGCCATCTAATCCAACCCAAACCTGACCAAGAATCTCTTCTACAATACTGTCAACAATTGAAGGTTTTCAATGAGGGGCCATGCTTTTATATGTAGGTCGATTTTCCTATCTTCCTTCTCATCCAAGCATACTGAAGATCTGCAGCCTTCGTACACATGGTGTCCACAAGGCCAAAAACCAACTTTGCTTGGATTTTCCTGTGCAGATAGATAAATAGGTAAATAAGCTATGGCTGTTGCTGCACAACATTGAAACTCTTGGATGAAATGTTAATAATCCAATCAATCATCTAGTTATTTTCTTCTCAGATTTGCCAATTAAATTGGGACACCATTTGTGTGTTTCTGTATGTGTCTGTATGTGTGAGTATACACAAGTGCTCACAACACATGTTGAAACTAGTAAAAGCGAGCACAAGTTGTCTCAGACTCAAAGCAACCTGTAATCATGGAGCTGAAAATATATTTCAAACCCTAAGAAAGAAGTTTGAGGGTTCACGTAGTAAGAGTGACTGATAACATTATAAATTTTTGTGTATAATGAAATTATTATGTATAATTCTGGTACAATGCCTTTAACCATAATTTTGATTTGGTTGTTCACAGAATACCTCATATATATTCATAATTCATCGAAATTGATGCATAGTGTATATCAAACCTGGAGAATATGCTCCCCTGAGATATTTCCTGCTACATCTATTCCCACTCCATAGTTTCCAAAGTCAGGATTGTCCCTACCTCGCTGAAACATCTGAGTGAGCATTTTAGACTAAAGCAGGTTTTTAATAAAAATAAATTTTTGTTGCTATCTTTAAAAAAAGAAACACAAATTTGCCCTTGTATCACTCCTCCTTCTCTCTCTCAGATTGTCATCCTTTATAACGGAAAATATTTTAATAGAAAACAAAGAAAAAGAGGAAGAAAAAAGTAGCAAAACTGATAAATATTTTTTAAAAAATGAAAATGTATACAATATCCTATACCTGTGGACTTACTACCTTTTCAAAGGAGTGAGGGAAGTTTTCTGCTCATATTTCTTTTTTGTGCCATGCTTGTTCTTTGTAATTTTGTAGCATTGGCTTTTAATTTAAGGGAGATTGTTATCCTATTTGCATTGTTGTAGTCATCATATATATTTTTCCTTGACTCTCCTTACTACCCTCTAGATCAGCTCATACATGTTTTCCCATTTCTCTGTGTTCATTATTTTTATCATTCCTTACAGCACAATAATATTCCACTACATTAATGTACAATAATTTGTCTAATGTTCCATAATCAATGAGTATCAATTCTGTTTCCGGCTTTTATCTGTTTGTTTTGCTAACACACATACAGAAGTGATGCTATAAATATTTTATTGTATATGAAGTATCAAGTTTTAACTGAAGCCAGAGTCCTTTACATATGTCCCAATGAATTTTAATAATACTTTTATTTTCTTTATGAAAATATTCAACTTTTAGTTGAGTCAAATGGGCCAATATGCAAGTTGGATATATATTCACATGGATTGTTTACCATAATTATAGTGTAAACTGAGTCTGAGATTTGTAACTTTTTAGACATTGGAAACCTTGACATCTTGACATGGTTTATTCCTTGACTAAAAGTGGTCTATATCCTGAAAAAACTCAA
>JAQQSZ010012731.1:0-11934 GCA_028646595.1 Phalanger gymnotis | reverse complement strand
CCTTCCTTCCTTCCTTCCTTCCTTCCTTCCAAAAAGACCAAATGGAGAAAGAATTGGCCAGTAGGATTTGTGGTCTGAGAAAGTCTCCACTCACAGGAATAGAGATTGATAACAATTAACCTGATTTTCCAAAAAGAGAGAAGATGATGGATTTTTCCTATTTCGCGTTTATGAATTTTACTTTGATTCATAGCAAAATTCTAGAGTGCTATTGGTAAAATGGTTTCTGAGTGTTAGGAAAGGAACTGTTGATAACTATACTCAATCATGGTTTCGTGAGAAACATGCTAGGTCAGAACAACCTCACCTTCTTTTACTAGATTGTTAGATGATGGGTCATAGGGTCATAGACTTAAAGGTTGGTATTACATAGACATCAAAGACCTGAGTTTTGCATTTGGCAATCTCTCATGGTATCTCTGTAGACCAGATGAAAGGGACATAGGTTACACAATACAACGATGTGGATGCAGAACTGGTTGAATGTCCAGGAATGGGGAACCTGCGGCCTTCAGACCACACGTGGCCCTCTAGGTCCTCAACTGTGGCCCTGTGACGGTGGCCTGGAGGCTGCAGGTTCCCCACCCCAGTATAGGCAAATACATTGCGACCAATAAGGAGGCATATGGAGTGGAGTGTTTAAGGGACACTCCCTAGGTCTCATTCTGTTCAATATTTTAAACCAGCTACCCAGATGACAATGTAGGCTAGTCAAACCTGTAGAGGACGCTTGAGTGCTAGCTAATAGTGGATGATAGAAGGCTGATTGGGGAGGGGTGGAGGGTAGCACTGCATTCCCATTATGAACTAAGAGGCCTATAATATAAAAGATCCATGGCTCTATCCACTGAGCCATGTGGCTGCCTTTTAGAAATACTTAAGTTCAAATCCTGCCTCTCATATTTAACTCTGTGACTCTAAGTAACCTAATCTATAAAATTCTCAATTATCCAATCTGTAAAATGGGGATAACAATAAAAATACTTATAACACCTACTTCCCAGAGTTGTTGTGAGCTTAGGATAAGACCATGTATGTAGCTTTCTATTCCAACCCTCAATCACTCTATGTGTCAGTTATTATTCTTAGGACATGAGTGCCAAAGGGTTAAGTGAGAGATAATTTCTTGAAAGGAGAATCTCTCTTCAAACAGTGACATGGCCATTCCCTCTGATTTATCAGACTATTAGAGAAAGTGCTGGATGGAAGAAAGACTAGAAGAAGCCTTACGCCCAATTGAATCCTCAGCTACTCAAGAATGCTTTTTGACAGCTAAGCAAATCCACAACTTTGAGGGTTGAAGGCATCGTCAGCATTTACACTTTTGTAGGCAATAAATCAGGAATCAAAATATGCCAGCGCCCCATGAAGATCCATATTCTAAGCAATAGCTCATCAAGGGCACAGGCAAGCCTTGGGCACAGCACATAATGGCTGATCAGGCCCCTCATTCACCACCTGAGAAAAATCAAAAACATCTTTCAAATCAACGCACAAGGAACCGCTACGCACACAGCCTTACAAAGTTTGTTGCTGCTAAAAATCCCAAGGACTGGGGCTTTTGATCATAGGCACAGGTACTAAGCCTCTCTTGCCTTTGCCCTCATTCCATCCATGTCACTTATTCGCTTCATGGGACTGTTGCTTTACCAAGTTTGAGGGAGGATGCTATGGTAGAAAGGGCTTGAACTTGGAATTAGGAGACTTCAGATTTCTGCTCAGACTCTAATTAGCTATGTGATCATGCATGAGACTTTAATATCTTGGAACCTTGGTTTTCTCATCTGCAAAATGGGGATATTAATACTTGTACCTACTACCTCACAGGGTTGTTGTGAGGAAAGAGTTTTGCAAATTTCTATATAAATGTGAGGTTGTCGTAATTAAATTATTGTGACTTCTTAGGACACAGAGTGTGACCTTGAGCCACGTGGCTTCAGTTCCTCATCTGAATGTAATGGGGCTTATTTCAACACTATTCAATGAGCTACTACTCCTGTGCTTGAGGCTAATTCTACCCATGAATTTTCCCACCAAGATAGCAACTGAAAAACCAAGAAGGGATGAAAAATCTGGTTTGGGAAATGACATAGGTGACCAGAAGGTAAACTTTAGGAGAAGGTTGGGAAAAAGAAACACCAGCTGACATTGGGTTGGAAAGAGCCAGCCTTTGGCCCTTTGTCTATTTTCCCACGAAAAGACAGCCATGTGCCTCTGGGCATGAGTGACCATCAAGTCAAGAATGGCTAGGGTTATAACCAAAGCAGAGCACTTGGTGGGATGGACTGAAGATGACAAGGTGTCAGTATCTGAATCCATATTATTGCTGGCTTCCATCGAGGGGGTACCGTAGATAAGTAAAGTTGGCCCACATCATGAGCATCTTTAGCTGATCAGACATTGACACCCAATGCCCCTCTCTAAGAGGCCATGACTAGAAAAGTATTGGGCAGCACTATCTTCCTCCTGGTGGAAATGGTAGACAGGACATCAGGGTCTATACACCTGAACTTTGTCTGAAAAGTTCTAAGTCTGGGTCTGCCTAAAGCTGGAAAGATTCATGGACACATAGCTTATGTGGTAGTTATTTTAATATGTTTTAATTAATTTATTTTGCTTCTTGGTCATGAGTTTATTTTACTTCGATCATGAGTAAAGAGCACATAGAGTTTAACTATGCTCCTGTGTGTTTTTAATTTTAGTACACCATCTTCACATGATTAGGGTTTATTGAAATACAACAGAGCAAGGCAGAAGGCAAAATTTTCCCACTGGGAAGGGACTGGGCCAAAGTTTTAACTGGATAGAGCAACACAAATCACATCCAGACCAATAAGATGAGGAATTGACACTCATAAAGGGATGGGCCTGGAGGACAGAGGAAGTAGTTCTCTGAGAACCCCAGAGAAATAGACATATCACATAGTGCTGAGTGGAGCACATAACCCTCTAGGTGACCATGGGGTTACCAGGGGCTCTCATCCCCAAAGGCTGGTGAAAATCAAAGTGTTGAGCTAAATGACTTCTAAGGTCACTTTTGGCTCCAACATTCTGTAATATGGAACAATGTTATGGTATAGTGTTATGGTCTCTATTGTATTCGTGTTACTAGAAGCTTTCTGCTGCAATATTTGAGATCTAGTAAGTCTTATAGACACCTAGGTGACACAATAGAAAGAGAACTGGACCTGGTGCCAGGAAGTCCTGTGTTCAAGTCTCAGCATTTACAAGTCACTTATCCTCAGTCTGCCTCAGTTCTTCAATTGTAAATTGAGGATAACAATAGCCCCTTTACCCAAGATCAGCTGTGAGGAACAAATGAGATAGTATTTGTAAAGTACTTAGCACGATGCTTGGCACATGGTAGGCACTTAATAAATGTGTGTTTTCTTCCTTCCTTCTTCCCTCCTTCCTTCCTTCCACTTCCTCCCTCCTTCCCTTCCTTCCTCATTTCCCTGCTTCCCTCATCTTTTATTGTTTATTCCTCCCTCTCTCCCTTTTCCCCTTACTTTTCTTCCTCCCTCTCTCCCTTTCTTCCTTCCCTTCTTTTCTTCTTCTCTCTCTCTTCCTCTCCTCTTTCCCTCCCTTCTCTCCTCCCTTATTTTCTTCCTTCTTCCCTTCCTTCCTCCTCTCTTTTCTCTTCCTTCCTTTTCTCCTTCCTTCCTTCTTCCCCTCTCCCTTTTTTCCTCCTTCCTTTTCTCCTTCCTTCATTCCCTTCTTCCTTCCCTCCCTTCTTCTTTGATTCTTTCCCTTTTTTCTTCCCTCTCTTCTTTGATTCCTTCATTCCTTTCTTCCTCCTTTTAAGTTTACGTGATTGCTGCCACATTGTGTATATTCCTCAGTAACCAGTCATGTTAGAGGGCTAATTTTTTTTTCCTTCCCTTTCTTGACAATGATGCTGGGAGGGATCCTGATGAAGCTAAATGACCACAAGTGTAACTCCACTTTCACATGCTCCATGATGACTTGAGACAAGATTTTTGTCAGTGAGACTCTATCACTTCATGTATTAGAACCTAAAGTAGTAGGTTCTAGTGTGCTTTGTTTGTAGATGTGAGGAGGAGGCTATATAGATTATGCCAAAGTCTGGGATACTTGGAAAGAGTTTCCCATTCAGTCCATTTGAATGAAAAGTAATAATAACAACATGATTTAGAATGATTTGACCCTTTAGGATTAGCAAAGCCCTTTACATTCATGATCTCATATGATCCTCACAACCACTTTCAACTTTTTATTGTAGATAATACAGATATTTTCTCTATTTTACAGGTGAGGTAACTGAGGTTCCCAGAGTTTAATTGACTTTCCTACACAACTACTAAGTGTCAGCCATGGACTTTATTTTTGAGGCAATTGGTGTTAAGTGACTTGCCCTTGGTCATTTGGTAAGTGTTCGAGGTCACATTTGAACTCGGGTCTTCTTGACTCCACTGCACTACTTAGCTGCCCCAGCCATGGGCTTTTGATAGGTCTCACAGATTCTAGTCCCAGTGGACTCCTCACTATCTTAGATTGTCTTTCAAATGAACTATTCTCAGAAGTCTTTTATGATGTTTCTCTGGATCCAAAAACCCTAAATTAACCCAAGACGGCATGTCTTTTTGGGTAGTCATAAAAGTCACAGAAATCTTGTACTTGAAAGAGAAAATAGAGATAATCTGGTCATTACATAAGACATCTCAGAGCAAGAAAGAAATTTAGAGGTCAGTTGATGAAACTTGCTCATTTCAGAAATAAGGAAACCGAGATCCAGAAGATTTATGGGAGTTAGGGATCAGCTTTAAAGATAACCCAAGATAACTATGATTACTACAACTAATATCCGTATAGGGCTTGCTATGTGACAGGTATTATGCTAAGCATTTTATAATTATTACCTCATTTAATTCTTATAACAACTGTGGGAAGTAGGTACTATTATCATCCCCCTTTTCCAGATAAGAACATTGTATCAAATAGAAGTTAAATGAATTCCCCAAGGTCTCATAGCTAGTATGAATTTGAATCCAGCCACAGTTCAAATATAGAAAGCATATCCATAGTAAATATCAGGACTAAGGGGTTGTACTCAAGTTCCCTAGCTCAAAATCCAGGGTTTATAGCAATAACCACATTTTATAGATGAGAAAACTTAGTCCAAGAAATGAAGTACGTTGTGCCCAAAGTAAGCTTCCTTTTTTTAAGCAACAATTTAACAATTCTACAATTTCCCTGTAAGTGACAATACAAAGTATGTCACACAGTGAAATTATCTAAACACTTTGAGGGTAGAGACAATTTCATTTTTGGTTTTGTATCCCCCTTACCTAATTCAGTGCCTGACACATAGGTACTTGGTAAATATTTGCTGATTGGCTTGAATAAATCTCAATCAAAGATCTCCACAGGTGCAAAAAAGCATAGAATAGAATGTTTGCTTCTTGAAGAAACAGACTTTCTCTTTGTACTCACATCATAGATGCTTAGCACTCTGTCTGGCACACAGTAGGTACTTCGTATTTGTGGGGTTGAATTAGACTGAAATCAAGATTTCTTGGAAAGATAGATACTTTCTTTGACTCCTTTTTCCTCTTGGATAATCTCTTCTACATTTATAATACTGCTTTGTCTTAGTTTTCTCTGTACCTATCTGACCATTCCTTTTCAAACTCATTTGTCAATTCATCATCTATCTTATGACTTCTAACTATGGCTCTAACTTGAGTCTATATTCTGGGCTATTTTGTCTTTTTTCCCTGTACTCTCTCACTTGTTGACCGCAGCAGTTCCCAAGGGAATAATTGCCATGTCTATGCAGATAACTCATAGATCTATATATGCAGCGCAAGTTTCTCTGCGACTGTAGTACTACAGCCCTATCTTTTGGACACTTTCAACTGGACGTCTCATAGACATCCCAAACTCAACATGTCCAAAATAGAACCCAATATGTTTCTCCTTTACCAATCTCACCCTTCTTAACCATTTTTGTAAAAGCCATACCCATCTCTCTACTCACCCAGGTTTGTAACTTCCATGCTATCCTTGACTCTTCACTGTCATTCCTCATATCCAATTGTCAAATCCTGCCATTTCTACCTTACCAGCATCTCTTGTCTCCACTCAAACAACCACTATTCTATTTCAGGGCCTTACCCTACCTTGTCTAGACTCTTGCATTGGTCTCCCTGCCCTATCTTTCTCTCCTTTCCATTATGTTCTCTACATAGCTATTAATGTGATTTTTCTCAGATGCACATCTAAAGATAGCATTCTCCTTACTCAGTGAACCCCAATGATTGCCTATTGCCTTTAAGACCAAATACGAACTCCTCTATTTGGCTTTTAAAGTCAACTACAACTGGACCAATGTATCTTTCCTACCTTGCCATTCTTTACTCCCCTTCCCACAGGGGAATTCAGGAAAAATGGCCTTCTCAGTATTTCCTACAATGGATGCTCCATCTCTGATCTCTGTGCCTTTGCACGGACTATCTCCTCCATATATGGAATGCCCTCTCTCCTCATCTTCACTTCCCAGAATCCCTATTTTCCTTCAAAAATATCAGCTCAAAAGCTGCTTTCTTCATGAAGACATTTCTGATCCTCTAGCTACTAGTACATCCCCCTCAAAATTACCTGCTATATATTTCATACATTGGAAATGGAAATGACAAACTACTCTAATATCTTTGATAAGAAAACCCCAAATGGGGTCACAAAGAGTCAGATATGGCTGAAACAAGTGAACAACAACAAACTTCATATGTGTTTTGTTTCCATGATGTGTGTTATATATCCCAATAGAATTTAGTAAGCTCCTTGAAGACAGGGATCATTTCATTTTTGTCTCAATATCCCCAGACTTTGGTATTAGAAGCGAGTTAATATATGATTACAGATTTCCTGACTGATGGATTGATTGATATGGAAATTGATGAGCAGGAAAAATCCAGACTCTGTAGAAAACCAAAGTCAACTACGGCAGGGTTCCCAATTAGTGCTCTACCTCACTGCAATAGACTCCTCCCTGGCCATTCCATAGTGGCTTTCTTTCTTTTCTTTCCTTTGGCTAAGTAAAACAAACTCCTTGATCAGTTAGATTTTTATTTTTAAGAATGGGAACACATGCTGTTTTTTCTAGCAGATATTGACCTTTCCTTCAAGAGATTATTAATAAAAGGTTACCACTTTTTTTTTTTAAATTTTGTTACCTTAAAGCAAAAGAATTTATTATCTCTTCCTTAATACCATTCCAGATATTTTCTTCATGGACTATGTAGTATATAAATAATGCAAGATTTAAAGTCTTAGAAATCCTTTATCAGCAGATGCCAAAGTACTTTAAAAATCCTTTTCTAGCTTGTGGTAACATGCTACTTTTCTGCTGAATCCACTCAAGGCTTTGTGAGCTGCTTAGCAGAGAGGGAGATAAGCCCCGAATACCATATACCAGTAGAGGGTAGAGCTGCCACTGAGTAAGCCCCTCTCCATAAAATTTACCATTAAAGAGGATTGAGAGGGATTGGAGTTCAGTGTGTGTGCCTGTAAAGCAGGCTGAGCTTGACGTTCCCCTTACTCTGGTATTGCTGGTTTTCTGGAAGAATCACCCTAAATGGAAAGTAGTCAATTGAAAATGGAAATAAATCTCAAAAGTAAGACAAGGGAAAGGGATAAGACTTCTTCATAATTTTGACCAATAAGAATATTTTTATCTTTACAGTTGAATACACAATGCCCATATTTACTTTTCTTAGTTGAAGTTCAATAGAAAAGAAAGGAGGAAGAGGGATAGGGAGTTACTAGCAGATAGAACAATCACATGTTTTTCAAATGCTTCATATTTTATTACCTATGGGAGTGGAAGATAGCCAAAAGTCAATATTCTCCTCTTCCAAAATGCATGAACTGGCATGCTTCCAAATAATTATGGGACGAAATTTGGCCTGCACCAAGATGGTTATCAGCAGAGTTCAAAAGGCATGCAGGTTCAGCAGTTGTGTCCCCTGAAATTCTGAGGCCTAATGAAACCTATTCATCCATTCCTGAATGGCTTTTATAAGGCTTAAAATATCACAAGCAATTGCTTTCTCATTTGACTTCTGATCCTTGCTAATTCTAAGCAGATGCAAATATCCTGCAATCTAGGGTTTGAAGAATCTCCAGCAGCAGGTCACCCAGGCACTTGGCAATCTCCTACTGACATCTAGTATTTTCATCACCATTTTCACTACTTAAAGAAATAGGCTGGCTTTCTCTCTCTCATGAATCTTTGTGTTTAAGAAGGGTGGGAACTTGAAAATAAGTCTCCAGCACAGGATGGCTTCACGTGCTTTGGGAAGCCTCGGAAATTCTCTAAGATTCTCAGTTCAAATCCTACATGGTCCATCCAAGACTTGGGCTCCATTCTATTTTGTAAGCAAAAGAGAGGAAAGGAGCGGATGGGAAGGTCAATGGAATGAGAGAGAGGACTTTGAGCCACATATATCTATCTAACTATATCTATGTATAGATATATCTATCTTTATTTCTATCTCTGTCAATATATCCCACAAGCACTTTGGCCAAACCTACTTAGCTTTCCTCTTTAAAACTTTCCAGAGGCATCTTCCAGCCCAAAATGTAGAATTTTAAGAGACCTTCAGTTGAGTCTTAGCCTGGAGCCAGAACCAGAGCTTCAGTGGCTTTTGGTTGTTTTCATTTTTCTTTCTTTAAAAAGTAAGGCTTTCAGCAGTTATTAAAACTACTTGGTACTGGCTAAGAAATAGAGTGGTGGATCAGTGGAATAGGTTAGGTACACAAGACACAGTAGTCAATGACTATAATAATCTACTGTTTGCTAAACCCAAAGACTCCAGCTTCTGGGATAAGAACTCATTATTTGACAAAAACTGCTGGGAAAACTGGAAAATAGTACAGCAGAAACTGGGCATAGACCAATATCTCATACTATATGCCAAAATAAAGTCAAAATGGGTTCACAGTTTAGATGTAAAGGCTGATACTTGCAATCTGGGAGAGCAAGGAATAGCTTACCTGTCAGATTTATGGAGAAGGGAAGAATTTGTGATCAAACAAGAGATAGAGAGCATTACAAAATGCAAAATGGATAATTTTGATTACATTAAATTGAAAAGTTTTTTGTATAAACAAAGCCAGTGAAACCAAGATTGGGGGGAAGCAGAAAATTGGGAAAGAAATTTTACAACCAGTGTTTCTGATAAGGGCCTCATTTCTAAAATATACAGAGAACCAAGTCAAATTTATAAGAATACAAGTCATCCCCCAATTGATAAATGGTCAAAGGATATGAACAGGCAATTTTCAGAGGAAGAAATTTAATATATGTATAGTCACATGAAAAAATGCTCTAAATGAGTATTGATTAGAGAAATACAAATCAAAACAACTCTTCTTTTTGTATAGTGATCTTAATTTACTTTAGTTTTCAACATTCATTTCCATAAGATTTTGTTACAAGTTTTTTCCCCATCTCTATCCTCCCCTCCCACCCCAAGATGGCATGTATTCTGATTGGCCCCTTCCCCAGTCTGCCCTCCCTTCTATCACCCCACTTCCCTGCCCCATCTCCTTCCCCCTTACTTTCTGGTAGGGCCAGATAGATTTCCATATCCTATTGCCTGTGCGTCTTATTTCCCAAATGCATGTAAAAAAAAATTTTTAAACATTTGGTTTTAGCACTTTGAGCAACAAATTCTCTCCCTTCTTTCCTCCCCACCCATCCTCCCTAAGAAGGCAAGCAATTCAATATAGGCTACACATGTATCACTATGCAAAACACTTCCATAATAGTCATGTTGTGAAAGACTAACTATACTTCCCTCTACCTTATCCCGCCATTCCCCTTTATTCAGTTTTCTCCTTTCACCCTGTCCCTTTTCAAAAGTGTTTGCTTTTGATTACCGCCTCCCCAAATCTGCCCTCCCTTCTATAATTCCTCCTGTCTTATCCTCTTTCCCCCTACTTTCCAGTAGGGTAAGATAACCAATTGACTGTGTATGTTGTTCCCTCCTTAAGTCCCATGCAAATAGGTTCACTCATTCCTTTTCACCTACCCCCTCTTCCCTTCCATTATAACAGCTTTTTCTTGGCACTTTTATGTGAGGTAACTTACTCCATTCTATTTCTCCCTTTCTCCTTCTCCCAATATATTCCTCTCTTACCCCTGTATCAGTAATTAAGGTGGGACTTTTTGCTGTTCTTCCCTTAAGTTCCTTTAATGATTCTGGCCTTTGTTTGAATGGGGCAGGTAAAATGGGATCTTTTTGTCTTGGAATGTTTCTCAGCACTAAGACAATCAGGAGTCCTTGACTTGTATATGGTGGTACTAGAGATTAACTTTCCCACCCCCTAAAAGGGGTTTTTCACTGTTCTTTGTTTGACTTCTTGTGGAGCCAGAGATCATACATAAAGAATCTAGATTTAAAACAGACAACAGACAAAAAGTCACAGGTAAAAGACAAATGTTTTGATGAACATAAACATCAGCTTCATTCTTCCAAAGGATGGAAACCAGCATTCAACTCTTTCTGTAACAAAACACCAATGATGTTTCAGTATTTTGACTTTAAAGTCTCTTTCCCCAGCAGCAAATCTGCATGTCTTTGCTGAAGTTGCTTTTCTCTTTCTTGCTGTTGCTGGATATCTTCTTTTAAACATCCGGGCCTCCTTGCAATTGCTGAATCCTCATGTTTCTTTAGCTCCTCAAAAGTCTGAAGCTCCAAGTGAACTTGCTCTATTTGGTTCCAGATATCATTCAGCTGCTTCATTAGTCCACTAGCTGGAGACTGGTAGCCACCAAGCAAAATTTTCGTCTTTTCCAGTTTTGCAGCTCTCTTAGCTTCTGTGGTCATGTGACTCCTATTTATTTCAAGTCTCTTTGCAAGTGATTCAATCCTGTCCTTTTTGCTAACCAAGTTGGCTTGTGTGTATCTTTGCTGCCCAGGTATATATAAAACTTGATTGTAACATTCTTCCCACATCTGGTTATAAACTTCATTTGACAGCTCACCATGGCTTATTCCTTGCTTTACTACTTCCATCTCCTGTGTCAATAGGTCTTGAGCCTTCTTCAGTTCATCTTTGGAAAATTTCTCATAGGGGTTATGTTCCAGGTAAGTTATGTGCTTACTACTGTTACTTCTAAATCCTGGGGTTTTCCTCTTTTTATTTACAGTTTGTTCTCCATAAGGATGATGCAGAATATCATAATGAAGCATTGTGATCATCTCTTTTTTAATTAGTTCTTCACTTTTCTGTAGGTCCGTTAGTGATGGTTCTACATTTAAGGGTCTTAGGATAGTTTCGTTTACTTCTGAAGGTCTTGGCAGATCCTTCTGAACAGCTTTGTGCATTAGTTTTAATTCCTTTACACGTTCTGCATCTTGGATAGCCTGATTTCGAGCATCTACATTAGCAGCATCTTCTACATAAGTTTCATCAGTTTCATGATCTTCTAGCTCCTTCTCAGCATTTTCTGGTAGAACAATCTCAAAGTCATTCTTAGGGGCAGGAAGGCCCATCAAACCTAAATGGAGATGCTGTTTTAACAATCTGGCTAGCAGCTTCTGTGGGGGGTCCAGATCCACCCACAGCCAGCACCCAGAAAGCTGACGGACAGCCAGAAAGCCCAGGTTCTTTTGATATGCCTTAATAAGGAGAGCAAGGTTAAGGGGTTGGCAAGCTTACTTTAATTCAGCACACAAATATCATTCACCTAGTTCAGGGTGAAAAGCCAGCACCCTGAACTTCAGAACGAAATACAAGCAAATTACAAACTTCAACAGTCAGACCTTGTCTGATTCAAATCCCAATACACAGTTACCAGAGTTCAACAAAGTCTCAGCATCTGGGTTTACGAGCTGGAAGGCTCCTTAGCTACAGCTGCCCAGAGTCTTAACATCAACACTGTCTCAAGAGCCCAACATCTGG
>JAQQSZ010012730.1:0-11934 GCA_028646595.1 Phalanger gymnotis | reverse complement strand
TGGGAGTTCTGTTTGGGACAGACCTTACCCCGAGACCATCCAGGCTGTCCTGGGCTGGAGCCCTGCTTCCCTCTGCCACTTTGTGGGTTCTGCAGTTCTAGAATTGGTTCAGAGCCATTTTTTTATAGGTTTTTGGAGGGACTTGGTGGGGAGCTCACGCCAGTTACTGCTTTCCAGTCGCCATCTTGGCTCCGCCCCCCCCTTAGTTGCACATTTTTAAATTGGAATGTGGTTCTCATTTCTTTGCGTTTTTTAATTACTATCTACCTTCCATGTTCAAATCCCAGTTCTTCTCTGAAGCCTTTCTGACCCCTCCAGGAATAGTTATTATTCTGTCCTCTTAGTTCCTATAATATTTAGATCATTAATACTTATAAACTAAAGTTGGAAGGGATCTTGTTCTTGTTCTAAGTCCTTTGGTTTTACAGGTGAATAAATTTGAGGTTAATTTGCTGTCTGACAGCTAGTCAGGGACCAGACATAAACTAAAACTTACTCCATTTCTTTATTCCCATTCTGTTCATCTTTCCATTAATACACACACACACACACACACACACACACACATATATATATATCTCCCCATTCTACTATTCCTTTGGTAATAACCTGCCTTGTATTTTTAGTTGATCTTTTTTTAATATGTATACATCTCATTTTCCCCGCTAGATTTTAAGTTTTCTTAGGACAACAGCAAGGTTAGTGGTGGTGGTGATGGTGGTTGTCATTAGCATCATTGGAGGGGGGTTGGAAGAGTGGGTTTATATCTGTCATTTCATCAGTGAGAGAAACTCCAATGGAAATTATTATTGAGGTTAAGTGACTTGCCCAGAGTCCCATAACTCGCAGCTAAGTTTTATACTTTTGGATCCCCCAGGAGCGAGGTCCAGATTATTGTGTCCATGGCAGCTGACAAAATGAGCTGCTGACCAAAGTATCCCTATGAGCTAGATATGTTTTGTTCAGCTATTTACTTTTCTGTATTGAAGCTTTACTATTAGGTCATTAAAGCTTTAGTATTGGTTTGGACATTATGATTGTTTCTTTCAGGAAGATCTCAGGTTAATACGATGAATATCACGGGCAAAAAGTCCCTGGGGAGAAGGCACATATTCTTTGGATTTTCTCAGTATTTTTACCAGCTACATAATAGGTCAGCTATAAGATATTTCAGTTGCCATATTCACTAGTCACAGCTTAAAGTTACCTTAAAATATCCAGGTGTTAATTGTTGACTTTTCAGATAGATTATACTTCTTTGGTGGATTGTAGTTTTAATTTACTTGAGAAGATAAATGGTCAAATACCATAATAACCATTCAGTTTCATATATCTCCAGAAAACAGCTCTTTCAGGGAGTAGGTAATCAAAATACTTCTCTATTTGGTCTTACTGCCATCAGATCAATCTGAGGAAATGAAAGATAGACATAGTATACAACTGAGAAGACTTATGTGTGGCAATATCACACAGAAGTACTAATTTTTAAAAAAAATCTTTATTCATTTCTAGCTGCCTTTCCACACCGACTGAATCTTTTTTACCTGGCCAATGATGTTATACAGAACTGCAAACGGAAAAATGCAATCATATTCCGAGAATCATTTGCTGAAGTGCTTCCTGAAGCTGCCTCTTTGGTGAAGTAAGTATTCTTTTAAGTTTTTAAAATTGTATTTTAATTTCCTTTTGTACCTGACAAGAAAATGGGAGAATCTGCTTAAGTGATATTTTTCCCCTTATATTTTATAATTTGCTTTTATGACTTATTTAAGTTATGCTATTTATTTGTTGCTTGTCTACTTGTACATAATTTTCTTTATAATTTTCATGTGCATAGAATAATACTTTTCTTTCTTTAATGGATCTTTTCTTGATAATATTACCAGAGAGGTAGATGAAAAAAATTTGGGGATGTAGTGTACCTAGATTTTAGCAAAACCTTTGATAAAGCATTTCTTGTCCTTGTGGAGAGATTGAGACTGGACAGTAAAAGAACTAGACAGAAGCAAGGAGACCAATTAAAAGGCAAAAGCTTGTCAACTGGTGTATTGGCAGTCAAAATGGGCTCTTAGCACTTAATTCAACCAAGTACCCTTGAAGAGTTTGGCCTTTATTTCCTTGATTAAATTAGGAGTCTTTGGTGACCTCCTTGCCTCAAGAGAAAGCCTAGTTTACATGGGTTTGAGCCCATTTGTTGTAACAATTTGGCTAGCAGCTGCTGTGGGGGTATAAAACCAACAACAACCAGCTCCCAGAATGCTGCAAGCCCAGGTTCTTTTGATCTACTTTACTAAGGAAAGCAACATTGAGGGGTTAACAATCTCAATTTAATCCAGCATACACATATCATTCACTAAGTTCAGGCGGGAAAGCCAGCACCCTGAACTTCAGAACAAATACAAACATACATTTATTAACAGACCAAATGTAATTCATAGTTACCAACATCTGGGTTCAGCCGGGAGCTCAACAACAGCTGGCCCAGAGTCACGCATCACTATTGCCGTAACTCAGAGCTCAGAAAAAGGAAAGCCAACGCCTGGTTTTATATATCTTGTGCAGGGTCAAAGGTGAGTCACACATGCGACTCACCCACGTGACCTAAAATTGTTGCAAAAATGTGACTTAAACCCATGTGGTCTAAAAGCTTCTGATGTCACAAACATGTCATGGATTTAGAGTTCTCTACATAGGAGTGATACTTGAAACTCTGGATATAGATGAGATCAAAGTAGTAAAAGAGAAGGAGAAAGAATCCAACACAGAACCTTGGGTGAAACTCATATTTAGGGGGTACAGTGGTATGATCAAACAGATAGCCAGAGAACCAGCAGAGAATAGTGTCACAGAAGCATAGGGAGAAGAGAATTTTGAGGAGTAGGAGGAATGGGCATCAGTACCAAAAGCCGTAGTGTCTTTTCAGTTGAATCATGAGTTAGGACACAAGTTTTCACCTTACAAAGAAATGAGTGGGATGTGACATTGGAGGCAAAGTTGTATGAAGAACCTTTTCTAGGCTTTTGACTGAAAGGAAGAAAGAGATAGAGGAATTAGCTTAAGGAACTATCAAAATCAAGTGAAGATTTTTTTTTTAAAGGTTGGGGCAACCTGAGCATTTTATAGGAAAGGGAGAAATAGCCGGCAATTAAGGAAAAATTTAAAAATGTTTAGCTTGGAGAATAAGGTGACTTGAAGGGAAGAGAGAAATGAAGCTGCCTTTAGGTATTTAAAGAGTCGTCACCTGGAATGGCTTCTTCTTCCTCATCTTAGAAAACAGTTAGTGAAAGTTGCAAAGGGGCAAGCTTAGGCTTACTATAAGGAGGACCTTTCTCATAATTAGAACATAGGACTATAAAAAAGGCTTGGGCTCCCTCAGGATATTAGTGAGTTCTATCCTACTCATTAAAGGACTTTAGGCAAGAGCTTAGTAACTTTTTGTCAGATAGGTCATGGAGGGAATTCTTTTTTAGGTATCAGTTAGGCCAGATGGCCATAGATACAGGTTCCTTTCACCTGAAATTTTTCATGGTGAAGGTGAGGGGACATGATCAAGCTTAACAAAAGAGCCAGTATTTACGTAGTACCTATTATGTACCAGGTGTCATACTAAACACTTGATAATTACAATCTCATTTGACCCTCACAATACCCCTGGGAGGTGTGTGCTATGATATAGTTGAGGAAACTAAGGCAATCAGAAGTTAAGTGATTAGCTGGAGGACAGAAAGCTAATAAGTCTGAATCTTCATTTGAATACAGGAAGAGTCTTCCAAAGGAAACAGATAATCAAATGGCATTCATTAAATACCTGTTATGACTCCGGCACTATGCTAAGGGCTAGGGATACCCAAAAAGGCAAACAAAAAAAAAGTTCACCATCTAATGGGGAGACAGTGTGCAAAGGATGTGTGCAAACAAGCTAGAAAACTAAGGAGACCTGGAAAGGCTTCTTGCCGAAGACTTTATCTGACACTTGAAGAAAGCCAGGAGGTGGAAATGAGCAGGGAGAGAGTACCAGAGTTCAAGAACACACATAAAGAGGAATTTGTGTGGGTATAGAGAAAAGGGCCACTTCCTCCGTCATTGCAGCAAAAGGAAAGAATAGGAGATGATATTAGAGGGTTTATAGTGTGGAGTGGAGTAGAGAAAAGAGTTGATGTTAGTTAATGTTGATTGATCAGTGAAGTAGAAAGGCTGGAGAAAGAGTGGTGGTTGAAGCTTGAGAGAGAAAAGAGTTGGGCACCACATGGTAAAGGAGGTATGAAAGGAACGATAAAAAGGTGGTTACTTCTGTAATACAGCGTTTTGAGATTAAAGAATAAACATGGGCAGTGGACTCAATTATCACACAGTTCTGTGATTTCCTCTGGCGGTGTTCAGCCCAGGAGTAGAAGTCATTTCACAGGAATGTTACAGATACTTTACAAACAGAGGTTTCAGACTAGTTGAACCCCAAGAGCCTTTCCTGCTCTAAAGTTACATAGTTCCAGGGAGGGAAGGCTTGAGAAAGTCTTGAAATTAATGCCAAGGAGACGGTAGCAACGGGTATAGTAGCTTCCATTCTTGTAGCATGTTACAGTTTACTAAAAACCCTTTCTTCCTAATAGCTTTGTGAGATTAGTACCACAGGTATTAATCATCCCTGTTTTATATTTAAGAAAACGGTGGGGGGGGGCCCGCAGGACAGAGAGAAGTGACTTGCCCAATACTTAAGACCCATAGATTGGATTTAACCCACATCTTCTAATCCCTAAGTTCAGGATTTTTTCCATTGAATCATTTGAGCCTTTCAAGGATTCAAGGAATCAATGAACACAGTGCTTTGGAAAAGATAAAGAACATTAATTGGGGAGGGCAATTGCTTGGTTACCTTGGTTAACCTATATGACACTTAGAGCTGTATAAGCATACACTCCTTCTCACCCCCACCCCCTCTACAACATAATTAGACAGTTCCCCAGAAACACTGTGTGCCCCAGTCTTGGCTTTAGAGGAGCAATGATCAAACAACCTTCTTCTCTGTAGAGAGGTATTATGCAGTGCACTCAGTTCTAGAACTTAATTATGAAAGTGAAAGATATTTCTGGTGCAGCCATACTGCCCTACTTAACGATCTCTCATGCACAATACTCCATCTCCCAACATGCCTTTAAATTGGGTTGTCTTAATTTTTTTTAATCATCTAAATTTTTATTTTCAGTTGTATTTTGTTTTAGTACTAAAGTGGGTTTTTTTTTTTATTTTTCAAAAAATATTTTGTTTTAATCATCCAATTTACCCCACCCCTCCCTGCCATTTGAGAACACAAGAAAAACAAAACCTATTACAAACATATATGGGCAAGCAAAACAAATTTCCACATTGGCCTTATCCAGAAAAAAATTGGTCTCATTCTTTATTCTGAATCCTCCACTGCTGTATGAGGAGGTGTGGGGAACACGTTTCATCATTAGTCATCTAGAATCATGGGTGGTCATTATGTTGATAAGAAATCAGCACATTAGTATTCCATCACGTTTATGTACCATAACTAGTTCATCCGTTGCCCAGTTTATAGACATTTCTTCAGATTCCCATTCTTTCTACTTCAAAGAGTGTTAGGGTTTTTTTTGGGGGGGGGTTGTGCCTTCTTAGAGTTTGTTTTAATCCCTCTCTTAATCTACCACAGTTTTCCCTTTTCTCCCTTCCCTTTCTCTGCCACTTTCTCACTCCCCCATAGTGTAGTCCTCTTCCTTTCCCTTTCTATTCAGTTCATCAAGACATAACAGAACTACTCCTAGGACTTATCTAATTGTACTCCCTCTATGATCCCTGATGAGGATGGGGTTCAATGGGACATAGGTATCATCTCGCCATACGTGAATGTGAGCAGTTTGTCCTTGTTTAGTATTTTATCATTGTTCATTTATATTTACCTTGTTATGTTTCTTTTCACTCCTGTCTTTGAACTTCATAGTTTCTGCATGGGTCTGGTCTTTTCATCCAGAATGCTTAGAAATGGGGCAGCTAGGTGGCACAGTGAGTAGAACACCAGCCCTGGAGTCAGGAGGACCTGAGTTCAAATTCTGCCTCAGACACTTGACATACTTACTAGCTGTGTGACCTTGGGCAAGTCACTTAACCCCAATTGCTCTGCCCTCCCCCTCCAAAAAAATACCAAAAAAAAAGAATGCTTAGAAGTCCTCTGTTTAATTAAGGATCCATTTTTCCCCCTGGAGCATTATACTAAGTTTTCCTAGATAAGTTATTTTTGGCTATAAGCCCATACATATTCTCTGTCTTTTAGATCATTATATTTCAAGTTCTTTGCTCCTTTATAGTGGTGGATTATAGTTTGATCCCGACTGTGGCTTCTTGGTACTTCAATTTGTTCTTTCTAGATATTTGCCATATTTTTCTTTGGCCTGAGAACTATGGATTTTGGCTATGTTTCTAGGAGTCTTTAATTTGGGAATTTATTTCAGGAGGTGACTGATAAGATTCCTTCCATTCCTACTTTACCCACTATTTAGGAAGAAAAGTAATTGGCTTAAAGCTAGGCTGAACTTTAGTGAGCATAAGTGGACTTCTCAAAAAATGCTAAAGTTTTTGTCAGCTCTTCATATTATTATGTTGGTGATAGGTTTTTGGTAGAGAACAGTTTTTCAGGTAGATTATGTACTCAAGCATTCTCACTAAGCATATGTCAATTTTATTTATTTGCAGTAAATGAATAAGCCATGAATGCAGAAGTGAGTTGGAGCTTTGTGACATTATAGGCTGCACAAGTATTATGGTGCTTTTGGACTGCTTGTTTAATAATTACCAAGTCGATAATAAAGTTTTATACCCCCAGGACTTTCAAGTGATGTATTATTTTCTTGTGATTACTTTTTTAGTGATATAGACCGTGAATGCCATATTCATACATATGTCATAATTGGCTTGTATTTGTAGGGCTCTCTGGTGTTTTCATCTTGTGCAGGTATGTTTTACCTTCTGTTAAGAAAGATAGGATCAGGTTTACATCTAAAAGGAAGTTAGTAAAGTGCCTTACTAGTAATTCATGCACCAGCTTGAAGTATTTGAGCCAACAATTAATATTATATAACCCTGCTACTTTTTTTGGCTCCTTAAAATGTTTATTATTCACATTTATTTTTGTCATTCTTTTCTTTTCAAATTTTGAGTTCCAAAATCTCCCTTCCTTGCCCTCCCCCACCCAATGAGGCCAACCTTGCTAATTTCCAGTTTTTGTGAAGAAACTAGTTTCTCTCACTTCCAGCAATTCACAAGCTTTCTGTTTCTCACTTTATTTAACTTAGATTTTCATTATATTGACCTTCTTGTGACCATGTAGACCGGAAATTTTTCACATCTTTCTTCAGTGTCTCTCACTTCAGTTTTCTTTATTTCTCAAGTCTCTGTAGTGGAATTTTTGATTACTCTGAACTATTTGTGTGTGTGTGTGTGTGTGTGTGTGTGTGTGTGTGTGTGTGTGTGTGTGTGTGTGCGAGAACACAGTGCTACTTTACCTATTTGTATTGTTTTAACCTTTTGACTTTACTTTCAGTTGCTGAGTAAAGGGATCCAGAATTTCTGATATATTTTTGCTGTGTTCATGCATTTTATACTTTGTAATTCTTTTATACTCTTTTTGTCAAATGCTGCAGGAGAACGTATTTACTCATGGTGGTCATAACAGATGCCAGCTTTTAAAAATTATTGTTTTGGTATAATTGGTTGCAAGTTGGATTCATGCCCTCAAAAAAACCAAAAGGGGCTTTTCATAATTCCAGTCTGAAGTATGCCCAACTACTCTTCAAAATCATTTGAGACATTGGTACTGTTTTTGTCATCAGTTTTATTATTAGTTATAATTTTTGGATTTTGCATTGAGATTTTCTGTGACCTCAGTGTCAGCAACCGCCTATTAAATACTCACTACGTCCCAGGTACTTTGCTAAGCAAAGGATGCAAAGTAAGGCAAGAACACAATCCCTGCCCTCCTAGAATTTATATTTTAATGGGGGAAACAACAGGTAAACCACTGGCTAGATGTGAGATATGTATCTGGTAGGCATTCTGAGAATGGAGGGCATTAGCAGCTTGGGGGCCCAGGAAAAGGCTTATTGCAGAATGGAGAAGGGCTGTACTTTGAGCTAAGTTTGTTTTTTGTGGTTTTTAAAAATTTTTTTGTATTCATTTTGAACTTAAATACAAAAAGGGAGAAAAGAACATTTCCATGTACATAGCACAACACAAAAAAAAAGATTTAGTATAAAACCATGAATTTCCATTTCACACTGTTTCCTTTTTTTAACTATGTGATAAACACTACACATCATTTTCAAAACTACCGTGCTTTTCAGTGCTTCCTCTTGTCTTCTTTTGTTTTCTGATGTGCGCTTTTTTTTCCTCCCTCTCTCCCCACCCTGCCATAGAGAAGACTACCATTAGACACAAGTGTGTGTGTGTGTGTGTGTGTGTGTGTGTGTGTGTGTGTGTGTGTGTGTGTGTGTGAAGCCATACTGTACATCTGTTTATCCGTTCTTTCTCTGGATGCAGATAGCATCTTCCCTCATAGGTCCTTTTTTAGTTGATTTAAGTATTTATAATACTCAAAATTACTTAGTTGTTCAAAGTTTTCCCTAGAACAATATTGCTGTTACTGTGAATGTTCTTTTGGTTCTGCTCATTTCACTCTTTGTTATTTCATGCAAGTCTCTCCATGTTTTTCTACAATCTACCTTCTCTTCATTTATTACAGAACTTTTGTATTCCACACGAATCGTATACCACATCTTGTTCAGGCATCCCCTCCATTTCCAGTTCTTTGCCACCCCAAAGAAAGCTGCCATAAATATTCTGAAATATAGAAGTTCCTTCCCCCCCACCTCCATCACCTTGGGAAACAGAACTTTGAGCTAATTTTCTAAAGGAAGTCAGAGAAGCGACAAGGCAGGTGAAAGGGCAGAACATTCCTGGGGAAGGGACATGAAAAGGTGTGGGGACCAGAAATGGAATATCTTTTCAAGGAGCTGCAAGTAGACCAATGTTGCTGAACATGTGCATGGAAGGAAAGAAAAGTGTAAGCAGAATGAAAAGGTTGGAAGGTGACAGGCTGTGAAGAGCTTTCAGTGCCAAACAAAGGAGTAGGTATTTGATCCTGAAGATCATAGGGAGCCACTGAAGCTCATTGAACAGGAAATGACATAATTAAACATACACTTTAGAAAAAACCACCTTGGCAAGTGAGGAGAGGCTGAATCAGAGTAGGGAGTTTGGGGGTAACGAAACCAGTTAGTAGGCTATTGCAGTAGTTCAGATGAGAGATGATTCGGTAGAGTTGTGGTTGTGAATGGAGATAAGAAAACCCAGATGTGAATGTAGAAACCACAAGATTTGGCAACAGATTGGATATGTGAGATGAGTGAGAGGGAGGAATTGAGGGTGATACCAAGGTTATGGGCCTGGGTATCTAGGAAATTAAAGAACCTAAAGGTCTTCACCTTTTCCTTTTTTGAATTGTAGTATCTCCTCAATATAATTTTTATTTATTTGATGAGAGGTATTGTATAGATAGAGAGTTGACCTTGGAGCCATGAAGATCTGGGTTTAGGTTTTACTTATGATACATAGTGGCTGTGTTACCCTGGGCAAACAAATCACTTAATGTCTTGGTGCATAGGGGCAGCTAGGTGGCGCAGTGAGTAGAGCACTGGCCCTGGAGTCAGGAGGACCTGAGTTCAAATCAGCCTCAGATACTTGACATGTGTACTAGCTGTGTGACCTTGGGCAAGTCACTTAACCCCAATTGCCCTGCCAAAACCAAACAAATAAACAAAATATCTTGGTGCATACAGCTACAGTAACAGTCTCAGGGCCTATGAAGTACCTACTGTTTACCACCTTATCTAGGATTCTGCTTTGCTGTTATCCCCACCTCCTTCCTGCACAGCATGAAAGTTGGGTTGAAATTTAGGGGAATTATTATTTTCATCTAATTCTTATCTTCTTTGATGGCGTTCATGTAGAAATGGGACAAGTCAAGTCAATATCCTGCTAGTATTCTCTTTTTATTCAATGTCCAATAGCACTAGTGGATTAAAAAAACTCTGGTTTATAGTCGAACAGAAGGATTTGGATGTAAGCTCATTCTTTGTAGGCTTACTAAAAGCATCCTTGGTACAATTCCAGTATCAGACAAGACACCAGAGGTGATTAGTACCTCATTCTGTTGTGAATTTTATTTCCTTGGTCAAGTGTCTATGCCTTGAAAGCTTTTTATTCTGTGCAGCTTAGAGAGCAAGCATTTGGGATGGTGGCATTTATTTAAAATGTTATTCTTAATTTTTTATGAATTGGTGTTATATCAATATATGTACTTGTGGCGATATTTCAGTACATGATGATACTCTAATTCTAGTACAGTTTATTGGTTTAGTTGTCCAAGGTATTTTATGTCTGTATTTATGATATGGAAAGGTTTGTCTGTCAGTCAATTCTTGCCATCCAGTCATGTCTTGCTAGGTATTTAATAGGTACTAAATGTTTAAAGCTGCTGCAAAGTGTTGTATTATCTCCATAGTTCCCTTGTATCTACTTTGATCCTGGAGGCTAGTCTTTAACCCTTCTGTAATTTCTGGTGACTAAGATTTGGTCCTGAATTGCCATCACCAATCATTTAACAAACATTATGTGCCTACTATGTTTTGGGTGCTGGATATACATATACTAAGAATAAAATGATCCCTAATCTCAAGGAGCATACATTTTAATGGGGAGGCAAAAAGTACACATATACAGAATATAAATAAAAGAGTGTAAGTACAGGTTAGGAGAGAGTACTAGCAGTTGGTCAGAATAAGGAAAGACATCATAGAGGGTGATGCTTAAGCAAACACCTCAAGGAAGAGAGGCCTTTGAGGCAGAAATGAGGAAGAGGTACTTTCCAGGTAGGTGGCATGGCCAGTGCAAAGGTGTAGCCATGGGAGTTGGAATGTTGTGTATAAGGAAAGGAGAGCATGGCAGTTTGGCTCAATCAGTGTATGGGGGCGGGGTGCTTAGTGTCAAGCGAGATTAGGAAGCTGTCTCATAATTTGTTCAGCACTTCTTTGTGCTGGTAATTTTTAGGCAAGTTTGCATAGATTTCATTGTAAGGGGCTTTGATTCCACTCTTGGATCTTATTAGTTCCATGAGCTTTATTCTGAGATAAGGTACTTTTGGTTTCATTCAATTAAATTTTAGTCTGTCCTCTTAACTCGTTTTTTCTTTTTATTTCTTTTTTTTCTTTTTTTAAAAATTCTTATTTTATTATTTAATATTTTTCGTTTTCAACATGGATTTCCACAAGATTTTGAGTTACAAATTTTCTCCCCATTTCTACCCTTACCCCCCATCCCACTCCAAGATGGCATATATTCTGATTGCCCCATTTCCCAGTCAGCCCTCCCTTCTGTCACCCCCCTCCCAATCCCCTTTCCTTCTTGTAGGGCAGGATAGATTTCTATGTCCCATTTCCCTATATATCTTCTTTCTCAGTTGCATGCAAAAACAGCTTTTTTTTGAGCACCTGCTTTTAGAACTTTGAGTTCCAAATTCTCTCTCCTCTTCCCTTCCCACCCACCCTCCCTAAGAAGGCAAGCAATTCAACATAAGCCACACATGTATCATTATGTAAACCACTTCCACAATACTAGCTATATTTGCCTCCATCCTGTCCTGTCCCCCTTTATTCAGTTTTCTCCCTTGACTCTGTCCCTTTTCAAAAGTGTTTGCTTTTGATTACCTTTTCCTCCACCTGCCCTCCTTTCTGTCATCCCCGCTTTCTTATCACCTTCCTTCTACTTTCCTGTGGGGTAAGATACCCAATTGAGTGTGTATGGTATTCCCTCCTCAAGTCAAATCTGATGAGAGCAAGATTCACTCATTCCCCCTCACCTGCCCCCTCT
>JAQQSZ010012729.1:0-11934 GCA_028646595.1 Phalanger gymnotis | reverse complement strand
ACAGAGCCATTTGTGCAGGGCTCTTGAGATGGTGTTGATGAGGAGACCCTGGGCAGCTGTAGCTAAGAAGCCCTCCAGCTTGTAAACCCAGATGCTGAGACTTTGTTGAACTCTGGTAACTATGTTTTGGGATTTGAATCAGACAAGGTCTGTCTGTTGATGTTTGTAATTTGTTTGTATTATGTTCTGAAGTTCAGGGTGCTGGCTTTTTCCTCTGAACTAAGTGAATGATATTTGTGTGCTGAATTAAAGTAAGCTTGTCAACCCCTTCACCTTGCTTTCCTTAGGTAAGCAGATCAAAAGAACATGTGCTTTCTGGGTGCTGGCAGCTTTCTGGGTACTGGTTGTTGGTGGATCTTGCACCCCCACAGAAGCTGCTAGCCAGATTGTTGAAACACTCCTCCTAATAAGATTTGAGTAAATGAGATTAAAAAACAAAAAAATGAAACACGTGGTAGGAATGGGAATAGAAATATTGGGTGTGTTTTAGGAGACACTGGCTATATAATTGGAGAAATAACTATGACATGGACTAGGTATGTATCAATATATGTGAAAAGATATTTGATAAATTATATGCTCATTATGGTTTAGCAGAATTGAAGAAAATTACAAAAGTAAAGTAGAGAAAATAAATAGAATATTTATAGCTTGAATTTAATAGTGTAAATTGGCAGTTCATAACCCAAGTAAGAGCATTCTGTTACAGATGAAGCTCATTAGAAGGAAGATGTGTGTGAGGCAAATATTTCATCAGGGGGTAGAAAGACCTATGAATCATGAAACTTTTCCTCATTCCCAAGAGAAGATGATCACTCAGCAGAGTGCTCCCTCCCCTTTTAAATTAATGGACGTTTTGGTGAGGTCCATCTAGATATATTCCAAAACATGAAGTTACTTCATTAGATCTAGCTATGCCCAGGAGCAAATTTACTGTGAATGAGGGAGAAGGTGCAAGTATAGAAGGGACACAAGGCAGCAACCAAGGATTCTTGGAAAGATGCTTGAGACATTAGGGAAACCATTTATGTGAACAATAAATTCTGTCCCTTGGGAATCTATCTTCCTTTGCCATACCCACATCCCTTTCAAAGCCACTTCATCAAGGATCAAACCCCAAGAGCTCTATTGACTGCTAAATAGAAATTTCATATACCATCCACCTCACAACTTTATCTACTCAACTAGTGATGACAGTGATGCAGGAAGTTGACTCAGGTTTTCCTGAGGCTTCTTCATTTCAGGCTAGATGGCATCACAGATGATCATCATCACGTTCTGCTTTACTCTATGTACTAACTACTACCAATAATCCAGAATACTCTGCTTATGTACAATGTATTCTGTACTCTGCCAAAACTAAATAGTAATAACAATAATAACAGGAAAGTTACAGGATTAATGTATTGTTGTTAAAGAGCTTGGTAAGATGTTGGGTAACGAGTAAGTATCGACCAGCGATCAGAGGAAAGACTTACAGAGCAAAGACTCCCAAACGCATATTGTAGATGTGACTGTATGTAGTTTAAAGGGAGAAGTCTAAATTCATGGTTTCTCTTCTCAGTTTACTCCACGACTATTTAAATGATGGGGAAACAATAGTGGACAAGCTATCTTCTCTTTCCATACTGATACATCATACAATTCTTCCCCAGAAAAACTGAATTGAGTCACAACTACATTGAATCTCTTTTTTTTGTGCTGGCATGCATTGAGGAATGTAATGTTTATGTTAGGGGACAAAAATTCACAATATATTATTAATCACATAACAGTAAGCTGTGTGATCAAAGAAGATAACTTTTGTAAAATGCTTAGCACAGAGCCTGGCATAGAGTAGGTATTATATAAATACTTATCCCCTCCTCTCTCCTTTCCACTGTTAGAGTGGGGTTTTACTCCTATTAGAAATTGGCATTCTCAATACAACTCCTCTCAACACTGAGCTTCAACAAGAAACTGTTGATATTTCTATTCATTCCCAAAGTCCATGAGTGAACCTTAACTTTAGAACCTACTATTCTTCCTACATGGAGTCATGAGGTATGCCCCATGATAGTGAAACTTGACTTACAGAAATTTACTGTATTGAATTTACCCCTGAAGGATTGTGTCTATATGTAACATCCTATAATAAGCTATGCAGCATTCCATTATGCCTTCACCTTTATATTTCAGTAACATATCCTCCATTAGGACTTTCTGTTCTGTTCTTGTGGTTCCAAGTAAAGAGGATCTTCTACTTTATCCATTTACTTTTGCATAACAGCTTGTTGCCTCAGCTAGCATCCTATGTCTCTTCTTGGCAAATTGAACTACTCCTAAATCCTATAAATTTCCAGAAAGACAATCTAGGCAGCCAATTTAGTTTTCTTATGAGAAATTATGTGTCATAGGGGTACGTGGAGAGAACATACCTAACTCTGAGTACCCAGTTGGAAAGCTATATTTTATATTGCTGTATAAAATGATGACTATATGACTAAATGAGGCTATAAATTGATTATATGAAGGTAAAGAAGCAGCAGGACTCAAGGCGCCAAAATTGAGAAGTATACATCATATGTTAGGCAAGACGGTATTCAATTCAACTGTACAGTAAATTCATACAAGAGAATAGTAGTAGATAAAACCGGTGCAAAAAAATTAGAGAGGTAAGCCGCCTGAGCTGCTTGTAAGCAGACACCTCTGCTACAGAGCAATAAGAAATGATGAGCTTAATGATTTAGAAGAACATGGATAGAATTGCATGAAACAAAATGAGCAAAATGAACAAAACCAAGAAAACATTGTATACAGGAACAGGAATATTTCTTAAGAAGAATGTTGAATGACTAAGTTGTTATGACTATTACAAATCCCCAAATTCACTACAAAACACCTATGAAGACAGTAGGCAAAAAAACTAATAAATAGAAATGTATATAGAATGACTTACATATATACATATATTTATGCTTAATGGTAGCAACCAGGGGACAGGGCAAGGGAATAAAAAGAAAAAGAGCTACAGGATAGCTTTATTACATATTTAAAAGGAATAGTAATTTATACATAATAGATATAATAGATTTGCACTCTCATATACAGGGATCTTTTTTCTATTTTACTATGTTATAAAAATGTTCGTTTTACTTCGTAAGTTTGGAATAAAATAAATAATAAAAAAGAAAACTATCTAGGATACCTTCAAGATCAGGAGAGTGTCCTAGCATCTCTGCTAGGCTATAGGCTATGACTAGACAGAAAACTCAAGTAACTATTCATAATTGGCCACTTGATGATATGTTTTGACCTGGTCCTTACAGTATAGATGGCGCATAGCAAGCAAGTACAAGGAGATAGAAGGGAGGAGCTCAGGCTTGAGTTGGAATGAAGCAACACATCTCTGGTGCTTTGGGTACCAAAAGATTTTTCTCTTCTGCATTTCCTGCAAGCATGAGTGCCTTCCTTTGAGGAAAGAAATCAGGAGAGGCTTACTCTGTGGATTTCCATAATGGTTTCCTGTATCTCTGACCTTTTGGTCAAAATATGCTGATCTGGACATAGTTAATATTTTAGGTAGTTATCTTTCAATAGCTCTGATTCAGGCTCTGAGAAAACTTCAAAATTACATTGTGAGGATGTCCCTTTCCATTTAGGTATGCCAGTTAATGTATCACCCAGAAAAGTAGATTGGGCTTTGAATATCAACAAGGATAAGGAATTTAGAAGCATAGCATGTAAGAATGGGAAAGGACCTTAGAGATCATCAGGTCATTTGATTTTTATTCAATAAAGGTAACAGACATTTAGGCATTAAAGATATGGCAACAGTAGGGTCACAGAAACTCCATACAACTGATTGTTGCTGGGAGAGACTAGAGGCAGAAAGACAAATTTAGAAGAAATTATACTAGTCCAAGCATGAAGTAAGGAAGGTCTGGCCTACTATGGGGGTAGTGGAAATGGAAAGGAAAGGATTGCAACTATAAGGAAAAAAGAAGATGCTACATAAATATTTCATCCACAAATGATCTGATTGTTTTCTGTTCTTCTTGCCCACTTATGTCCTGCTCCTCATGACCCTATTTGGGGTTTTCTGAGCAAAGATACTGGAGAAGTTGGCCATTTCTTTCTCCAGCTCATTTTGCAGTTGAGGAACTCAGGTAAACAGGGCTAAGTGATTTACCCAGGGTCACACAACTAGTAAGTATCTGAGGTCAGATATGAATGCAGAAAGATGAGTCTTCCTGATCCTAAGCCCAGTGCTCTGTTCACTGTACCACCTGCTGACTGTAAGTGTTTACTGGACTCCAAATAATTTAATAGTATGCTGGCCAAAAACAGCTGTTGCTTATGAGACTACATGAAGAGAGGCATAGTGTGCAAGAAAGATAGTCGGAAAGTGATAACCTAGTCCAGGCAGATCATTTCTAAAGTAGTATGTTTACTTCTTGGTGCCACATATTAGAAAGAACATTGGACAATTTGCAGAGCACTCAGAGAAAGGATAGTGATCATGACAGTGAAGGACGTCAAGATAATGCCCTATGGGTAAGATTCTGCCAAGAACTGGTTAAAGAAATCAAGAAGGTTTAGCCAGAAGAAGAAAAATATTTCAAAGGCTATCACAGGTAAAAGGGATAAGATTTATTCTGCTTACATGCAGAGGGCAGAACAAGCAGCATGGCTGTAAGTCACTAAGAGGCAAACCAGGGTTTGACATTCATTGGGAATTTTCTAACTAGCAGAGTTGTCCATAAGTGAAATGGACAACCTCAGAAAGGAGGACGAGGAGATTCCCATTGCTGCAGATCTTCAAGCCAGGTCTGGATGACCATTTGCCATGTACATTGTGAGGATACTTGTTCACACTTGGATTAGATTCCATGGCTTTTGTCATCCATTTCAGCTCTTACATTATATCATACATGACATTTGCCTCAAAGGAGCATTTTGAGAGAAAAAAAATATTCTGCAACATATCATACACTCTTTCAACTCTCAGAACATGAGGAACTAGGTTCATGTTGTTCTTCCTTGATCATTGTTGGAGTGCTGGGCAATGATCACTCTGGCACTGTCTCATTGTGTACCAATTCCTGCTGAGATCCAGTGGCACTGGAATTACTAAAAAGTTTAGTCTGGGAGGAAACTTTGAGGACTTGATAAGGAAGAGTAATTTCTCACTGGGAGTTTGGGGAAAAGGGATAACAGGTTTTTCCAACCCATGGCCAATCAGGCACAAGGATAGATCCAAGGGGAAAAAGCCATGGGGTTAATCAGAAGTAGTCCTTGTCTAGGGCCCATACTCTTAGGGGAAAGACTAGGGAAAAGGTTCTCAAATGGCTGCACAAAACAACTTGGGCCAGCCATTTTCAGGGCCCAGATCAATAAGAATTTTAAGTATAAGGAAACCTAGAATGGTAACATTCCACTGCAGACAAGGTACCATAATTAAACTATGATAAGCTTTGTAAACTTTTAAACCAGATGTCACATTACACCCACTGAAAGTTCTTCTTAAATAGCAGTGCTCAGATATTTAACCTAACAGGTTGATATGCTGTTGTTGGAAAATGTTAAAGAGATCAAAGGAAACCCTGAATTCTTTTCCTTATGAATAATGAGGTCTTTGGTATCCTGGTAAGCAAGAGGTAATGCCAGCTTAAAGTCTGATGGATGACACCATAAATTTGAGACCTCAGCTTACTGGTAGGGAATAAAAATGAGAGGCTGTGGTATAAGAAGGAGACAGGATAATTACAGATGGGTTTCTATGTGAACAAGATGTTTACCATACAAACCTTACTAAGGCATCATTAAACTCCCTGGAAATTTTATAAGAACTAAGTCATAGTTCCATTTTTTAAAGAACTGATAAATAGAAGAATGCAAAGATTTTTTTTTATCTACACATATGTATGTGTAATGGTAGGTATCTCTAGGGCATTGGTGAGGAGGGAAAATGAGAGGAAAAGAAATTTACATGATAACTTTGCTGTATACTTGGAAAGAATAGCAACTTGAGCCTAGTAGATTTGCACTTTCATATGCAATCATCTTTTTTTAGTCTAATATGTTATGGAAATGCTCGTTTTATATCATGAGCTAAAAATAAAATAAAGAATTTTTTTAAAATCTTTGTCCTACGAACACCAAAGATGCAGAGCACCTGATATAAGTGTCTTTATATCTTTTACATAACTCAAGTACCAATGTACAAGTCAGGAGCACACACTGTCCTCTTTGCTTTCCCTAGTTGGTAAGAGATGCAAACCTTACTCTTTTTATTGTTCTTAATAATTTATATACAAATTGTGATGGGGAATGGAACCATCATCTCTGCGTTGAGGTAGGGAAGGATGTTTCACACCCCAATGTACGTCCTACAAGGGAACTTTATGTTCCTGAAGATGTGATACATCATCTTCATTGTCCCCAGCATGTTGGAACACTTCCTCTCAAAGACCAAAATCAGCTCTTTACTAGCTAATTACTCCAGTTCTATTTCTCCACCCTTTCTGGAAGTGAAGCCTGTTTCCTATATATCATGTCTTATGGTCCTTGTCTTGCCATTTGGCACTCATTGCACTCCCCAATCATTATGACCTTGAGGCAATGTTACAATTTGATGTCTGTCTACTGAGTAGCTGGCTGCCATGGCTATCCTGTGTATACTGCCCAGATCTCTCAGTTGTCATTTTGTGGTTCCAATATCATTGATCACTTTACTTATGACGTGAACCCATTGCTGACCCTTTCATGTGACCCTGGTCCTGCCACTGACATTCTGTTCTATGTCTTGAGCTCTCTCCTTATCTTCCTCATTATATCATAAATCCTTGGCTACTACATCCTGCTGCTAAGACCTGTGCTGCAAGTCCTTTCAGTGGCCTACCAGTGTAAGGCCTTCTCCATGTATGGATCCCATCTGACCAAAATTTGTCTCTTATTTGAGACCTTTATGATAATTTATATAAGCTCAACATCGGAGAATTCTGGTGAAGTACAGATCGGTGTCTAGTCTCGAATTTCTGGTGCCATCCATCAGACTTTAAACTGACATTACCTCTTGCTTACCAGGATACCAAAGGCCTCATTCCCCATAAGGAAAAGAACAGAGGGTTTCTTTTGGTCTCTTTAACATTTCCCAATAACAGCATATCAATGTGTCGCACAGCCCAGATCTACTCAATAGTAATTCCATTCTTAAACTACAGCCCCCAATATAAGGACACAAAGGCAGCCTTATGAAAACTCATAGGGATAGCTTCAAAAGGAGCAAAATCACACATATGACTTTTACACATGATTCCATGCTCTAATAACACACAACACCATTAAATGCCTGCCATGGGCCAAGATGGAGATACAAAGGGCAAGTAAAAAAAAGGAACCTACTTCTCTTACTAGTCCTGAAACTTATACTTCAGGGAGCTCAGAGAGAACATCTTCTCAAGAAGATCCTTCCTCTTTTCATGCCTTACCTGTCCTGCTCCAGTTAAACCTTAGCTCAAAAGCATTAAGCATCAAGTAGAAGTATTATCTTATAAACATAACTAATTTCATAGGTGTCAACATGGTATACTTTATTCTGTATTTTTGGCCTGTCCCATTCTATTTTAATAATGGATGCTGGAGATAGAACATTTTTATAGAACTCACTCACTGAGGCTATTCACTAGAAGGTATTATTTTAGAAGCTTACAGAATCAAGTGAAAAAAATTATAAACCAAAGGCCAGTAGATCAAGAACCACTAGATAGATGAGTCCCTTGATTCCTGAAGAATCTTTGTTATTATAAATTTTATTTTTTATTATAAACATAGCAATCATAAAGCAACCTGAATATTTCAGAATAAAATGAAGAACAAAAAGAGAATTGTGTGAAACTGTATTTTTGTTACTTATGCCTTAGCGATTTTTTTAATCCTCATTCTAGGAAAAATTGTAGCTTAGTAGCATAGTGCACAGAGAGTCATCATTGAATGGAGCCAGAAAGACCTAGGTTTGACTCTTAGATCTGACTCATGTCATGAGTGACTAGCCATGTGACCCTAGGCAAGTTACTTAAACTCTCTGTCCCAAGCAAATTTCAAAGACTGTAACCTAAAAATCAGGTGCCCAACTGTATTGGGAGAAGGCATTCTGTCAGAAAAAGTTCCTTATCTTAACAAAATCACAGGACCAGTCCTATCACTATACCCAAACAAGCGGAGCATAATATTTCTATATTCTGTCCATAGTATGCTAAGATGTGAAGGGATGGGAATGGGAGTCTGGTTGTGTGGAAACTGGTATTTGCTGACATTTCTATACTGGAACAGAGAAATTATTTAGATTTAGAATGACTGGACCTCCATAAAGCATTTGACATTGTCTTTCATCATACCCTTCAGGACAAAATGATGAGATGTGTATCTAATTAGGTAGGTTCGGAAATGTTTGAAAAACCAGCAACAAAGTATAGTCATAAAGTCTCAAAGAGAATTTGAAAAGACTCTAGTAGAATATACCAGGGGTATGTCTTTCAGCCTCTTCTATTGAACATTTTTGTTAGTGTGTGAGGTAAATAAAATGTGAAGACTTCACAGGGAAGATATTTATAAATATATATCTATATCTATACTAAGAAATGTTTAAAAATCAAGAAACGAGACAGTGAAAAAAAAAATTCTGAGGCCGTGAGAGTCTGATGGCTCAGCCTCTGGGGAAGCTTACCCTGAAAATTTTTGTTCTTTCTTCTGGTTCTGGTTTAAAGATTTGCTCAGTAAGAATAGGGTCACTGTGACCTGCTTTCCTTTACTGTAAAAGTACTATAAGAAAATGGAGACAGTCTCCCCCTCCCGTTATCCTATTCTCCTTCTTTAGATTTATAGATGTCACCTCAGTTGTAATCATTAACTAAGGGAACAGGAATTGGAGTTTCTGTGCCTCAATTTCCCAGTTCTTTGTCTAGCTTTCCTGCTCAGATTGTAAGCCCACCCCCTAGCCAATGGTGAGAAGGGTCAGAGGTGGGTGGGAATTCTCTTGTGTTAGGTATAATTATTGGTGCTTTGCTCCTTGTAAAGCACCTCCTTTGCTGGTTCCGTTCTGTGCTAGCAGAGGATGCCCAATTCTCGGTAATTGAATAAAATTTATTTCTGTTCCCACCCTGAGATGGCTCCTTATCATAAATTTAATTGGTGAGGCTCTTTCATCCCACACATTAGTGACCTGAATAAATTTTGATTCAATTTAATACAAAAAATATGTATATTAAAAGTACATAATGTGCAGACAAATGAAAATATAATTGTCTTTGGTTTCATTTATCTTATGTTTATGTGGATGGACAAATAAAAACTGATAAATACAGGTTATAAATAAAATAGTACAAGATAATTTTAAGAGGGAGAGAACATTACCACCCTCAGGGATATAGAAGGTTTTTTATATGAGGTGGCACCTGAACTGTGTCTTAAAGGAAGTTATCGTTTCCAAGAGGCAGAAGTGAAAAGAAAGTATCTTCCAGATGAGCTCTTCAATGCTAGTGGTTGCATTCTGGCCATCTGGCACTGGAGACTTTAGTATTTTATCCTACAACTCTCTTTCTTAACAGCTGACCTGCTTTTTGTTCTTTCTCTTTCATTCACTGAATGTAAACTATAGCCATTCTTCCCCTGTATTGGATCTTCTATTTCCTGCTCCAAAATCTTCACTTTAGATCTATCTTGTTATCTCTCTTGGGATAGCAGAAGATAAAAGATATCCCTTATCTGTTTTGGGAACCAGGAAATGACCTCCTACTCTGATGGATCTGTAATTACACCAAGGTGACCACTAATTCCCTCCAATCATAAATATTGTAACCCACTCAGGTCCTATCATTCTTTGCAATTCTTGTCCATATCAAACTAAAAATTTCCATAATGAATCCATGCTACATATTGAAGACCTTCTTCTTGTAGTGGTAATCTGGGCAGGGTTTTTTGCTGTTCCCTCTCTTAAGTGCCTTTAATGAGTCTGGCCTTTGTTTGAATGGGGCAAGTAAAGTGGAATCTTTTTTATCTTACCACAGAGCAGTTTTCAGCACTAAGACAATAAAGAGTCATTGAATTGTATATATTGTGGTACTGGGAGAGCTTTCCCACACCCTAAATGGTGAGCCTCTAGCCCTCAGGGCCCTGAGACAGGTAGACAAGATCTAAGGTTAGCTTTTCACTTTTGGGGGTACACTCATTGAAAGAATGTGAGTGATGAGACTGTGCAAGCCATTGAACCCACCCCCTGGCTTTGATAACCCAGACAGATAGATGTTGGTGCTTCTCTGATAACTATGAATTGTGATTTGAATCAGACAAGGTCTGTCTGTTGATGTTTGTAATTTCTCTTTGTATTTCCCCTGAATTCAGGGAGCTGACCTTTTCCCACTTAACTAAACGAATGATACATGGATATATATGTAGGTATATATACACATATATACATTTAATTAAACTGAGATTATTAACCCCTTAAAATTGCTTTCATTAGAGCAGATCAAAGAACCTGTGTTGGCAGCTCTTCCTGCGTGTTGTTGGACTTGCATCGCACAGCAGCTGCGAGCTACATTGTTGCTACACCTCTCTTGTCTTCAATGTTTGATGAGTGCATTTTATAAGGTTTTACACAAAAAGGGTTACAAAAATAGAAACTAAAAAGCATTAAAATAAAACTGAACACTGTAATTAAAACATGATCAATCTCAGATCTGGAGAATAGATGAGGAAATGTACCTCCCTCCTTTACTTGCAGAGACTGGAGACTACAGCAATTCTCCAGCTACCTTCATGCCATATTGTCTTCCCAGTCACCCAGTTCCTGTCCTAGGGCTTTGCTTGCTCCTGATTTGTGAGAGCTCCCCATAACTACTCAAACCCACCAAACTGCCTGATGCTCTCCAAGCATCCTCAAACGATGCTGCCGCCAATACCCCATCAATTTCCATTTACTTTACCGGTTCAAGTAACAATAATCAAATCAATATCCAGAGCCACATGACCAACAAAATGGAAGAATATCTCTGTGTATATATGTATGTGTGTGTATGCATATATATACATATACCTATATTTATATTCAAATGGAATGAAATAAACTATATGACTGGTAGCCATTATACTTTGGGAAAATATTCAAATTAAAATGTCACTGAATGATGGCAGTTAGGTCAACCAATGATTAGGAAAGAAGGGGAGGCAGGTAGATGCGAAATGAAGGTCACACACTCATTTCCCTGCAGAGAGGAAGCATGGCCTCAGTGAAAAATTATCCTCATACAGAGGAAAGAACTCCTGAGATTTCTCACATATTTACTTTGACCCTGGTGTCTCATTAGTAAAACCTCAGAGGAAAACCTACCCAAAATAGTGTAAAATGCAAGAGGATGGCATAAAGTAACAAAAAGGAGAGAGCTGTGGATCATAGGAACCTAGGAATCAATGATAACTGCTGATAGGAAAAATAAATTGGATCAGATACACATAGCTTATATCACTACAAGAGAACAGGCTCCCAAAATTGTCAGGTATGGAAAAAAAGTGAAATGAAATACAAATGATTTTTTTTACATTCTGTGCCACCACTTTCCCTTCCATCCACCAAACCATGTCCAGTTAGTATGCTTGAGAAAGAGCTTCTTGTAACTGACTCCCTCCTTACCCAAATCCTGGCTCTGCCTGGCACTTAACACCTGTATGAGACAACTCGCCTAACTTCCCTGAGCCTCAGTTCCTCATCACTAAAATATGGGAGTTGGAGTAGATGGCTCTGAGGCCCCTTTCAATTCTAAACCTATGATCTTATGATTGTTTCACCCAGGTGAGCCAGCAAGTTGGTATTGCAGCAGATTGCCTTTTGGATTTGGAAACTCCCTGAGTTCAAATTTAGCTTTGGATCTTTGACTAGCAGTGTGACCTGCTATTATT
>JAQQSZ010012728.1:0-11934 GCA_028646595.1 Phalanger gymnotis | reverse complement strand
TCAGGTCAAATCCAATGAGAGCAAGATTCACCCATTCCCCCTCACCTGCCCCCTCTTCCCTCTCAACAGAACTGCTTTTTCTTGCCACTTTCATGCGAGATAATTTACCCCATTCTATCTCTCCCTTTCTCTCTCTCTCAATATTTTCCTCTCTCATCCCTAAATTTGATTTTATTTTTTTACATATCATCCCTTCATATTCAACTCACCTTGTGCCCTCTGTCTCTGTCTCTCTCTCTCTATGTGTGTGTATGTATGTATATTCCCTTTGAGCTGAGAGATTTCTAAAGGAGAAGCAGAGACAAGAGAAAAGAGAGGTGGAGAGTGGAGGCAGGGCTCAATCTTCAGGTGGCAAACAGGAGGGAGCCATATACATGTGGGTAAAGTCAGAACCCCAGAATGTCCTTTAATTTCCAGCACCTACAGTACTAGAAACTACTAAGAGTTAATTTATTTAGTAAAATACTTTCCTGCAATACTGTATCAACTCTGAAACTCATAACTTCTCAGCACTCCCTGACCCTGGATTCCCTCCCTCTGATTGGGTCTGGTTTTAAGGGACCAACAGATTCTCTACAATGAAATAGGCCATTCATAAGAAGCATGGAACGGGAATGTGGGATTTCAAATATTTATGGATTTGTGTCATATCCATGCTGGCTAAAACTGCCAGGGATTGGTAGGAAAGAGAAATCTATGTGAAATAAAACAACGGTTTTGTTGCTAGTTGGAGCTATATCACTAAAGGGGTAATGAGAACCTCTCGACCATAAATTGAAAAGGTAGAATACCCATACTCCTATGGAGATGAAATCAAATTGCAAGTAAAGACCAGCTGATAGTACCAGACAGAAGTGTGTGGATATATTCAGAAGCCAGCTAAGATACCCAGCAGGGATTAGTGTGGCAGAGAAGGCAAGGTGGAAGAACATTTCAGCTCAGTGGAAAGAGCAGTTTTCTAAGAACATAAGAATTTTTTGTTGTCAGGCTGTGAGTTGCCTCTGCTATGCATTTAGTATATGTACTCAAATTCATTTAGCATTTTCATATGTTTTTCTACACATGTCCCTTAATTCATGTTCCCTAGTCACATACATGTTTCCTGAGTATATCTGTCCCTAACTGGTGACAAAGTAATCCCAACTCCCAGTCTTGGGTGTATGTAAGCTCTTGTCACTTATTTAGCCATGTTGTTTGGTTAAATATATTTTTCTTTGATCTAGTATGACTTATGGTTGTTCTACTAAAAGAATACACATCTATGGGGACTCAGGATCTCTAATTTTCAGTGGATATTGACCTACAACATACCTCAAATCTTAGGTAGCTTGTGTTAAGGGGACAGTGAGTTCTACATATACTTTTCTTATTGTATGCTAAGGAATAATAAGGCAAAAGCTTAGCTGAGAAGAGTCAATTCGACCTTTATTGCCTTAGGCATCTGTCTGTCATCTTACTTCTTACTCTGCTTTTACCCCACTATACTCCATGACTTAAGCAGAAGAGGGAACAGCTTCATTCCAACCGTAAGATTACAGAAGTGTGTGTGTGTGTGTGTGTGTGTGTGTGTGTATTGTTCAGTCCATTTTTCAGTTGTGTCCAACTCTTCATGACCTGATTTGGGGTTTTCTTGGTGAGCATACTACTGAAGTGGTTTGCTACTTCCTTCTCCAGATCATTTTACAGATGGGAAACTGAGTCAAACAGGTTTAAGTGATTTGCCCAGTGTCTGAGTTCGGATTTGAACTCAGATCCTCCCTACTCCAGGACTGGTGCTCTATCCACTGTGCCACCTAGCTGCCCCCATAATGTGTAAATGTCTATCTATCGATCTATCTATCTAAAATTACTATATAATATATTATATAATATAATAATAGAATATTATATAAATGTTATATATCATATTATAAGTAATAGTCATTTTTGCAGAGGATGAAATAGAGGTCTAGTGGGGCTAAGTGAATTGCTAAGACCACACAGTTTGTCAGTGGCAAAGCTCAGACTAGAATTCAACTTTCCTCGATTCTTTACCCAGTATCCTTTCCACTATATCCTATATGCATCTCAGTCTGAGACAACCAACCAAACTCATAGACTTCTAGACTGTAAGCACTGAAAAGAAGCTTAGAAATTATTGAATTCAGCCATCTCATTTTATAGATGAGAAAACTGACAGCAGGAATGGTCAGTTGTTTGCCTAACGTCACTGGATGAAGTAAAAACATGTATATGTCCCTTCTCTCTTTCTTTTCTCCCTTACAGTCCTTGAGAAGTGAATGGCAGAGAAATATATGTGTACTCTGCTACAAGTGACTCACGATTTCCCAAATTAAATACACTTAAATTGGTTTGTAGAAGTCACATCTAACTAGCTAGAAGCCAAACATTCTCTGTTACCCATCTACCTTCTGCCAAATGTATCTAGGCTGCACCTTAAGCATATTTTGATAGAAAGAAATGACCAAAAACTTCAGCTAGAATATAACCACAGAGAACTTAAAAAACACTTCCCCACACACACAATAAATCATTTGAGTGCTAACATTTGGGGATTTTAAGATGAAACAGTAACACTCTTTAGATTAATACATTTTGAAAAGTGATCCAAGAGAAGGGTATGTGAGTTTAATAGGTTTTTCACCGTCAGCCACAAATGCTGAATGGATTCAAGGTCATTCGGCAAAAATCCCTAAAGGGAAGCTCCTGAGGGCCTTTAAATAAAGGAGCATAATTGTTACCTTTGCTTGACTACCTTCATGGAGTCCTCTTCTCCCCTGTTTGGGTTTTTCCTCCACTGGAGCAAGATTGTAACCTAGTAAATCCAAACTAATTACACACCTTCTCATCTTATGAGTACTGTCCATAAATGCTTCATGGAGCATCTACCCAATCAACTGGAGACTTTCCTTTGGATTTTTTTTTGCATTGAAATAGCGATTTATTTAGAGAAAAAATAAAGTCCTTTCTCAGGCTCTGGGGGGAATACATGGACCTTTCAGCTTTTCTGTTGAAGCAGTTATTGCCTGGGTTCAGGGTTGCTAGAGCCAAAGATTTCTATCGTCCAGATCTCCAGAACAAAAGACCTAAAATCTAATTTAAAGAAGGTGCACTTAGCCATGCAACTCTAAGAGAAAGGAAAAAAACAATATATAAATGGGGAGCTGGCTTTGCCATTATCTCATTCCTTTGATTGGATTCCTTTAGATATAGGGCTTGGATCACAATGCTTACAGTTGCCTTTTTATTAGCAGGCTTCTTTTTACAGCAGACAGACATGAAAGGTTTGGGGCCAAGCTGGGACTAAGAGTAAGCATGGTAGGCAGTAACCTAGGACACTCATGGCTGTGGAAAGGGGTGGAGTGTCATGATAAAGACTACTTTATAATATGCCTTTAAAAAAAACAGATGTGTATGTTTTAACTACTAGGAAAATCCATTGCTCATGGCAAGTAAATTTTTTTATTTTGCACAAATTGAGTTTTTGTACACTCAAATTGAGTTTGAGTGTACTACAGTAAAAAGCTGAAAATCTGCATACATATCAAGTGACAAAGGGTACAATTTTAAAACTTTGCTTATAGTACCCTCAAGTCTGGTTCCAAATCTTTTTTTGTGTGTCGTTACCTATTTTTTCATGTTAACTTGTCTAATTGGATTTTAAGCTAGCGTTGGACTATGTCCAATGCTTTTCTGTATCCCTACCCGCAAAACACCTAATGAAATGTTTTAAGCAGAAATAAGCATCTGCAGAATGATTTTGTGTCATTTTGGGAAAATTGGTAAATTCCTATATTATTGAAAGCCCAGGAATGTAGGAGTTATATTGGAGAAACGATGTGGCTTAGAGGATAGATCACTGGACTTGAATTATCTGTGTAACCTTGTGCAAGTCATGTAACCTCATTGTGCCTCAGTTTCTTCATCTGTAAAATGGAGATAATAACGATACCCCCTTCACGGGGCTATTGTGAGAATATAAAGAGATAACATTTCCAAAGGGCATTGAAAATTTTGACATAATAAAATTGTGGATGATTTAGATGATAGTGGTAGTTCTGATGACCTGCCTAGTTCTAGGCACTGGTTTCTATTATGTGCAAGGAACTATGGGAGATATAAAGATGAATGAAATGTTATTGATGCTCCAAGAAGCTTACAGTCTAACAGGGGAAATATGGCAGATATACAAATAATGCTAACCCAAATTATAATACAAAATTGGATAGGATAAATATTTAAAATGGTACAGATGGAATGTTATAACAAATTTGAGGAGAGAGGGAAAAAGAGGTTTATGAATTTTCTTGTCTTGCACAAAGGCCACACTAATTTTATTTATGTAACAGAGTTGTTTATTTGCAGACCTAATAACAGAAAATGGGCTGGGCAATGAGGAGGTAAGATAATTAAAAATCCATTCTGTTGGGTGATCCTTTTATGAGGTAAGAGTTAGACTTTCAAATGAATGAGGAGGTAAGGATAAGATAGGATGAAGAATGATGGGCCAGGCCTCTGAATAAGGTCACTGAGTCAAGGAGAGAGAATCAAGGAGGAACACAGCTCCTGACAGAATGAGAAGACATGTGGAACTAGGAAGCAGGAAGTTATAAGAAGTCATAGGGAAGAAAAGAAGTGCAGGAAGAGGTAATTGGCATAAAAAGGTACCACGATTCTGGCAGTAAGGCTGCTTGGACTAATCATGCGTGAGGCATGATTAGGCAGAAACTGTGTTCCTGAAACTCCACTGAACTACAGACTCCAAGGCAGTAATTCATCTCTTTGTTCCCTTTGAGCTTCTTCGTGGGAACCTGAAAACTTTTCCTCTAGGCTAGGGGCAATTTTGTTTAACTTTCTTTGTTTTAAAACTTTATCTTTTATAAACAGTATTATCTAATTGCTACTTATTAGGAATACTGTTTGGAAGAAACAAATAAAGGGGAGATGTTCACAAAGAAGAAGTAGAGGTAGATCTAAGATTGAGTGTTTTTTTCCAGAAGCATTGCCTCCAGCTGGGGTCTGAGGGAGAGAGAGAGACAGAGAGAGAGACAGAGAGAGAGACAGAGATATAGAGACAAAGACAGAGAGACAGAGACAGAGAGAGAGAGACACAGAGAGAGACAGAGAGTCAGTCTATACCAGGACATTCACTTGGGCAATTAATCAGTGGGGAGTAAGGGATGGTGGGTAAAGTATACCATCCTCTTAATATGCTACATTTATATCATTCTTATTTTAGTAAACATTCTGCCTAAATCTTTAAACGAGCATCTATTAAGCAACTACTACAAGACAGGGACTGTGATAAGCACTGGGAATATAAAGAAAGAGAAAAACAAACCACTCTCTAGTCTCAAGGAGCATACACATAAATGGGGTAGACAACAGGCAAATATCTAGGCACATACAAGACATATACAGAGTATATAAAGTAACCCAAAGTGGGAAGGTGTTCGCGTCTAGGGGAACCAGGAAAGGCATCCTGCAGAAGAAGATAAGCCTTGAACAAATTAAAAAAAATGAGAGATGAAGCTAAGAGAGAGTATTCCAGGCATGGGGTACAGCCCACAGGAGAGAGGGGAGATGGAGTATCTTATTAAAGAAACTGTTAAAGGAAATATAGTTATTCATTCCACATTATGGGGGTTAGGGATAAAGCACCCCCATGATCTAGAAAATCCATGTAAAACTTTTTGGCCCTCTCTTCATACCAGAGAAGAAGTAAGACTTTTTTTTCCTTTTTCTTTCACAGGGTGTTTATAGTACTTTGTTGTACATTTGTTTTATGCTTTTCTGAATTTCTAAACATTTTCTGTGTCATCTACTTGCCTTCATGTGTCATCTGGTGCTTCCACAAAAGTCCCCCCAAATTCCTATTTAATTTCTTATGCCGACTCACAATATATTAAAACTATGATAGGGAAAGTCTCGATGTGGATGGCATAACTGTAGGCCAGTGAGGTTGATTTGTAGAGTACATGGAAGGGAGTGAGGTTTACTAAGGCTGAAATATTAGGCAGAGGCTAGGTTTCAAATGCCAGGTTTAAATGCCAAAGAGACAAGTTTATATTTGATCCTAGAGGTTAAAGCAAGCTACTAGAACTCCTTAGAGAATGGGGATAGTCCAATGACACTATAAATATATATATTCCTTTATACTGTTACTTACCTTTTCATATTATTTCCTCAACTAGATTGTAAGTTCCTTGAAGACACGGACCTTAAACTTCTGGTACCTCTCAAAGGTATGTATACATTTTTCTAAAAGAAATGAATTCAACATTATCTGTTGGTTTATTTACTGCTTGTCTGTGGTTTCAATGATTGGGTGATCTTTACACAGGTATAAGGGCACCAGGGCTGATTTGGATAGTTGACAAAGTGGATGCTTGAGAATAGTAATTTCACAAGGGCAATATTTTCACTCAGAAGCTTCATTCTGCATATATCACTCTATTTAGTTTATGTAGGTTTTTTTTGTACTGGCCTAAACTTGTGCTTGAATGGGATTTGGGGTCCATTGTTTAGTTCAAGGTCTAAGATGTAGCTTTGGAAGGAGTTAGCCTGCCGAAGCTGCAGGAGTTTGATACTGTCTCAGTTAGCTCTGCTTCTCCTCTTCTCCAGAGCTGCAGACTTTTTTAATGGTAGCAAAATGCTAGAAAGAGAGTGGCCAACCATTGTTTGGGAATATCTGGACAAAGTGGAGAATGTAACCTTAATAAAATACTATTAATAATAAGAAAATACAAATATGAGGAGTTCAGAGAAACATGGGAAGATTTGTGTGAAATTGTGTGCAGAGTAAAGGAAAACATATATAACGTCCACAAGAATGTAACTGAAAATGACACCAAAGGCAGCCAAACACTGATTCATTAAAATGACCAGTCTCAATCCCTGAGAATTCCTAATGAAATAGTCTTCCTTTCCCTATATAGAGATATGGATGACGGAGTGAAAAAATGTTTGAGGTACTGTCAGACCTGTTCACTATGTTGGTGGGTTGCACTAAAGTGTTTTTCTTTGTAACCTGAGAGGGTTGTGTGTGTGTGTGTATGTGTGTGTGTGTGTGTGAGAGAGAGAGAGAGAGAGAGAGAGAGAGAGCATGTGTGCCTGCATATGTGTGTATGTAGGGACAAATTGGAAAAAAAATGACTATGGTATAAAAACAAGACATCAATAATGTTTAATGATGAGAGAGACAGAAAGAGAGAGAGACAGAGAGACAAAGACAGAGAGACAGAGAGAGAGAGAGAGAGAGAGAGAGAGAGAGAGAGAGAGAGAGAGAGAAGGAAAAATTGGCTTCTTCACAAGTAAGTTCCTTGCTTCCCTTGGCAGAAAATACCCAGATCAGACAGATGTCTTTGTAGTTAGAATTAATGAGAATACAAATGTTCATTTTTAATGTGGGTGGGAGGTCCTTGATTTGGGAGGGGGGGTGACATACATCAGTACACAGAGTCAGAGGAGGAAGAGACAAATCAAAAACAGTTATGTTCTGTAAGATTTCTTTTCTTCTAATTATAATCTGAAAGAAGGAAATAAATATACTTTAAGGAACAAATATAAAAATTCATAGCATGGATGGAGAAGGGGGAAATAAACGTTTTTCCAGCTGAGCTCATATTTCCACAGAAGCAACATCTTTTTGGGTGACTGAAACCATATTTTAAATAGTCCCAACAGCTGTAACCAACAGACAGCTTGATTTTCCATTTCTGTGTTGATTCAGTTCCCCAGGAGCTATTAATTTCTCTGAGATACAAATAGACAGCATCAGTTAAGCTCATTATACTTGTTTCCCCATCCACAGTACAATCCACGGTACAGATGTTCAGATGTTGTCCCTCTGTTAGACAACACCTCCCATTCCCTGTCTTTCTCCCTGTGCTTCATCACCAAGGGTTAACAGGGGCTGACCAAAGTTCCTACTTTGGGGGAATAAACTAAAAGGGAAGACAAGATTTTGAAAGTTTTAAATGGTACCCAGTATTCTAAAGCTTTTCCTTCCTTTTGTTTCCTAGTGGAAACCAGATTGCTTTTGTGTGATGTCTTTGCTGAAATGCACAGCAACCTTTTAAAGAAGGATTGTTTATCGAAACTGGCAGCTAATAAATTAAAACCAGCTAAGAAAATATAATACATCTTTTGGGGACTCTCTTTGCCTTGTCAGTTTCTAGTGAAGGAGGGAAAGGCATTAGGCTAACTCTAGTAATGTTTTATTTTTGATTGTTGGGAGTCAAACGCTTCAATTTTTGGAATGGCAGATCATCTGCTTTTGGTACTTCCTAACATTCTACAAATTTCACAGAGCCTGGGGCATTGTTGTTGTTGATTTTTTTTTAAATTGTGAATGTATTTCCCATCAGAACAAATGATAAAACTTTGCTGAAAAAAGCCACATCTTCTCCTGTTTCATCTTCTCCCCTTTTCTCACTAAGTACAATATAAGTAGGTCTAAATAGCAGGAAGGGTGAGATACAAAGGAAATGCTGAAGAGATGAGCACTTGTGACATAAATACTTTGGTGGGTTCATAACTCAACTGGTCCTTTGGAAGCCACTTCTCCACACCTCTTAATCCTGAGCCCTTCTCATCTCTTATGTTTCCAGAAATCCCTCATAGAGGAGCTATCCAATACACTCAATGTTTTCTTCTTATTATTTTAATCTCTTGATGGGATCAAATTTAATAAGCTCTACTAATTGCTGAATCTTGGGGAAGAGCTGGAGGAGGGGTGGAGAGAGAGCTTTTTTTGTTGTTATTTTTGCAAATGAACCAAAGGCAAGGTAGGAAACCCCATGCATCTGTAAAGACACCAGTCAGAATTAAGCCAGTTAAGAATGCAAGAGAGTTCTCCCGATGTAATGGTCACACACACACACACACACACACACACACACACACACACATATCACTCATAGATGCACATATGGTCAATTCCATCAACTTATTGCTATTAACCAATGATAAACTGATGAAAGACAATGTGCTACAGCGCATAAAATACTGGCCTTGTCATCAGGAAGACCTGAATTCAAAATCCTCCTCTGACACTTACTGGCTAGATCACCTTAGGAAGTTACCAACTTCTCAGTGCCCCTAACATCTCGAAGAATGGTGTTGCAGAGTGGGTGCTGATCTGCATTGGTAGAGGTAGTTTTATGACTGTAATTTTCCAATATCAGTGAAATCACAAGTCTGGTCTCCTCCTACCCTCCATCCCCCACCAAATACATTCCTAGCTTAGCACATTTCTTTTTTTTGGATGCTCATTGGTTATACCTATGAATCCACAAGTCCCTGGAAGCAGTGTGGTCCCCTGCAAAGAACACTGGCTCTAGTCAGAGAACATGAGTTCAAATCCCTCCTTTCTTGCTTACTTACTTCTGTGTCGTTGACTAAGTCACTTCTCAAGAGCAGCAATTTCCTATTTATAGAATAAGAAGGTAGAATTAGATAATCTTTGAGGTCCCTTATAGAGGTACGATCCTATATTTCTGTTAGTGTCCCTGTTTTAGTTTCTCCACTCCCCAGTCAATAAGACCTTGCCTTGCCTTGCCTTGCCTTGCCTTGCCTTGCTGTATAATTTGCATGTTTTATCCACTTTGTTTTTTCAGTATGGATGGTTCAAATTATTATGGACAGCACTTATGCCTGGGACCGTGAGCTAAAGTGGTGTGTCTGGCCTACTGGCAAGCTATTGAAAATCAGTATGGTTGTAGCCTGGGGAGGGCAATTGACTGAAAATCCAAATTTTGTCCCCTGATACTTGTACTTAGTCTCTCCATGTTGGAAAACTCTTGTCCAATCATAAATATCTGGGAGTTTCTTGTGGCAGAGAAGTATACATGGTACATAGTGAAAAAAATAGACCTATTGCCCTCTTTTTAAATGGAATTATGTATAACTATATGGCAGAGAAGTACATGGGGGTATGAATCTAGAATGAAATAGGCCCATTGTTTGCTGAGGCATGCCCTACAATAAATGGAAGACCCTACAATATTTGTTTCTCAAGTATTTGGGAATCGCTAGGTAGAGGAGGTATGATATATCACAATAGTGTCAAACAGATAAGGGAGTCATTAAATAGAAAACCATATATCAACATTATTTCTGTTCTATTGTATTTTTTATTTATTTTGTTAAATATTTCCTAATTATATTTTAATTTGGTTCAGGCTATCTTGGAGAGTGTTGTGGTTATCATGGAGCCTGAGAACTCTGTGTTTGACACCTCTGTGGACACTGTTCTAGACCTGGAATTACATGGATTGGTTGGTAATGACCAGTGTCTTCTTTTAGTCTCCTTAAAAAAAACAGTAACACTTTCTGTGGCCTTTTCCATCCTTTCAACTCTTCCCAATTTTTAGATAGGCAAGAACTGCTCCTGAGTGCCTTTAAAATGATGTGGCCTCCAGCACAAAGTGCTTCTGATTATGTTTGGTCAGGTCTATCTGCTCATCCTGACTTCATTGAGGACTTCGTCTTCAGTGAGTAATAGGCCATTACCTATTTCTCATATAGCCGAGTAAGTACTGATTTCAGATATGATGGTTCCATTACTACAAAGGTGTCAACTTCCTTCTCCAAGGAACAAGTCAGTTTTGAATCAATGCTGTTCTTCACCATTCATGATGGAAAACTAACTCCTAAATTCAGTCAACTTGACATATTGAGGTCCATCTTCCTGATTGGAACCAAGAGAGGGAGGAGCAAGTCCCCATTCTCCCTCCCCTCATTCTAAACAGCTAGATTGTAACTGGGTGTTTATTATTCACAATGCTGCCAAGAATGACTGAATAATAGTCAGATTCCTAATTCAAAGTTGACTAGGTAATTAATGACAGAGGACTTGAACCCAGGTCTTTGAGTCTAAATTTATGGCTCTTCTATAGTCCGAGAGAGGTAACTTACCCAAAATTACACTTAGAGTAAATGGCACAGCCAGAATGTAATAATAGCTAGCATTTATATAGTGCTTTAAGATTTGTAAAGTTCTTGACAAATGTTATCACATTTGATCCTCACAATAATCCTGGGAGGTAGGTGATATTACTATACCCACTTTACAGATGAGGAAACTGAGATAGTCAGAGGTTTAATGATTTGCCCAGGGTCACACAGCTAGCTATCACATGACTGAGGCCAGATTTTAAGCCGTCTTCCTGATCATGGGTCCAATGCTCTGTCCACTGAGCCATCAGTTGCTTCTAACTACAAATTCAGCATTCTTCTACTGTACCATACTGTCTTCCACTCTCCTCCCTGCTCCAGGGCTCTAATGCAATTAGTGCTGCATAAATTGCAGTTATTTTGATAATTCTCTTATGTAGAATCATAGGATCACAGATTAATAGCTGGAAGAGACCTCAGGGCTTATATAGAACAACTCTCTGTATTATGAAGGCAGAATTTATGATTTCAAAGATAATCATATATATGTCTGAATGGTTCAGAACCGCAGGATATAAGGAATTCTCTAAACAGAAGGCAGAAGAATTGAAGCATTTATTCAAGATCCAAAGTAGCAGACCCAAGAACCAGTGTCCCCATTTTGATATCTTGGTCAAAAGCTTCCAGGCCCTATAAGTCCGCCTCACAAGGGTAACCAGGAGGCTACAGAAAAACATGATGGCATTAAACCAAATCATATTCATGCTTTTCCCCTCTGGTAAGAAGATTGTCCACTGGCCTCAAGCCCTTGCTCAGCACTCCCCAGTCCATACTCAGGTCAGCCCTGCTACCAGCAGCTCCTGCGTCTTCATCTCCTTTGGCTTCGGCTTTATCTTCAGCTTCAGCTGTAGCTGTCTCTGGCTCCAACAAGTCTCAATCTCCAAGGTGTCTTCTCTCCTCTTATAGAGTTTTTGACGTCATCAAGCATCATCTGAATGACCAGAACTTAGGCTCTGGTGATTGGTTCTTGAGTTA
>JAQQSZ010012726.1:0-11935 GCA_028646595.1 Phalanger gymnotis | reverse complement strand
CTCTCTCTCTCTCTCTCTCTCTCCCTCTCCCTCTCTCTGTTGCTGTTACTACTCTGTCTTCATTGGGAATAATTTGTATGGACAATTCAGAAGTACATGTGATGTGCATCCCCTCCCTAGAAAAATCCCTCTTCACTTTCCTTTGTAATGTTGCAACACATTATCAAAAGGGCCTGTCTATGCCCCCTCTCTTCAAGGCACCATGAGGCTTCTATATGCATATATATACACATACATACAGGCAGACCTCTGGCATGTTCTTAATTTAGTACACTGAAGAGGCCCTTGTGCTTCCCGTAGCAAATGAAGGAAAGCTTTGCTCCATGTTTATAACATTTCAGCAGTTCATTTCATCTCCTCTGGGAATTCCTATTCACATTTTCTCTAACAAACAGGTAACCAGTAAATATTTTAGGTTTTATTTCTCCCTCCTGATCCATGAAGATCTGTGAGTGTGTGGGCATTGAGGTGTCCAAATGTCAACCAGGGACGACGAAGGAGTTTATATATAAATTAGTGTTTTAAGAGTTTAATATTAGTATTAAAATACTAGGCAAAATTATCCTTCCAATTGTATTAAATTTTTTTTTAAAGAACCAACACTTTATAAAAGCGTGAACCAAGGCAGGGCCAGAGATGATTTCTTTTTTTTAAAATTATACTTAAAGGGAAAACAATGGCTAGTAAAAGAGGCCTAAAATTAGTTTCCTACATCAGGCCACACTACCTCCCCAAAACAAGAGAACAAACGAGAGCATGGAGGTCTCCTAGTCTTTTTCTATGATTGAATCACTATACAACTGGGTGAGGGTGGGGGGATGACTTAGATTGCATTTCTCTCTTTTCCTCTGTATTTAAAGTAGGGGAAAATGAGCTGGATTTTCTAGGAACTAAAAATTGGATCGTGGGTCTTAGAGGCAGAAGCAATATTTAAAATTATATAATCCGAAGACACTTAACCTTTTTTGGTCATTAACCCCTTTGGCTGTCAGATAAAACCTATGGACTCCTTCTCATAATAATATTTTTTAAATAAATAAAATAAAATGCAAAAGAATTTCAGAGGAATTATAAAGGAAATCAATTATATTGAAATGAAGATTTAAGTTTTTGCCCATGTGAGTTTACAGACCCTCTGAAATTCATCAAGGGTCCCCCAGTTAAGAACTCCTGATCTACTCTGATGTTTCTCTTCTTCATGAAACACAAAGTGACTGGGCCAAAGCTACATAAGTAATTAGTAGTGTAGACAAAATTTAACTCATGTCCTCTGACCCAAAGCTTCCGTTCTTTCCTTTACTCCACAGATATCTCTGAAGATAAGGCTAACTATTCTGAATCAATTCAATAGTAGTTCACAGCCATATATGCTTAAATGTCTAGACAAATGCTATAGCTACTACATGCAATAGCTCATAGACGGGTGGGTAAAATGGTCTGGGAGTAGAATCCATGAAGCATGAGCTGAGTGTTGTAGCCTGGGCACTGCTCTAGATTTTGTGGGTCTTTGTTTTTAGGGTACGTTACTGCTGCAAAGGGGAAGGTCTACGTGCCAACTCTAGGGTAGAACTCTCTCTTCCCTCCTAATTCTTCAGTATTGGCCCTTGCCCCTTCTTATTGTCCTTTCCCTTAGCTCAAAGGGTACATTTGTGTGTGTGTGTGTGTGTGTGTGTGTGTGTGTGTGTGTGTTGTGGTGTAATATTGTTATTTCAAGCATCATGGTTTGCAAAAGGACTTCCCAGACTTCCCAGCACCTTTGTTTCAGTGCCCCTCTCTATAATCCCTCAATTGTCTAGAAATGTTGAACTGTATTTCTAATCCCTGAAAGATTCTTAGACAGTCTTACTGGTTTACTCAGCAAAGTGTGACATAGGATCCACCATCAGAATGCTCCAGGAAGTAAAAGTCAATTGGTCATTCAGTACATACTCCTGGGATGCTGGGTACACCTATTCTTTCCTGTATCTTCTGACCCTTAAGCACCACTTTCTGGGGATTGCAATGGGCAGCATTGTCAATATAGTCATCCCTTCGTATTTGACCCTTTTTAATACAACCAAAAGAAACCTTAGAGAGTTGTCATTCAGTCACATCTGAATCTTCGTGACCCCATTTGAGGTTTTCTTGGCCAAGATACTAGAGCGGTTTGCCATTTCCTTCTCCAGTTCATTTCACAGACGAGGAAACTGAGGCAAATAGATTAAGTGCCTGGCCCAGGGTCATGCAACTAGTAAATGTGTGAGGCTGGATTTGAAATTAGGTCTTCCTGATTCCAAGGCCCAGCACTGTATCCACAGCACTACCCAACTGTACAGTACAGCCCCATTATTTTATAGAAGTGGCTTGGCTTTGGAGTGGAAAAGACTGGGTTCAAGTCCTGTTCAAAAACATAATAACTATGAGACCACCAGAGTCACTATTTTTCAGTGCTCCAGGCAATGCTCTAAGACTATAATTATAGAGAAGTTACTGCATCAGTGAGAGGTGTCATGGATGTGAACCCATACCAGGAGTTCCCCACACTAATAAAATCACGGATACTGAAAAAATTGCACATAAGGAAAGTAGAAGAGGTGAAGTAATTTTTCAAAGGTCACATAGGCTGGAAATAGAAGCAATAGGATTTAAATGTGGTTCCTTGGACTCTAACTCCAGTGGTTTTCCACTCTACCAGTTTGGAGATTAGTCAGTTCTCTGAAATTCTGGATACTTATTATTAGCTTGACACCTTCTTGGCTTGTTTGAATAAGATTTAGAAAGCTCATTGTACTATTAAATAATTAATTGCTACAGGTAAATGAAGAATGACTTTTTCTTAATGAAAAAATTCGCAAGATAGTCTAAAATTAATATTCTCAGAGAATATTCTCATGAGAGAAGGTTTTCCACATTCACTGTCAAAATGATACTCATTTTGGGGAGATTTTTCCCCCAGACTGCCTGAAATCTGAATTGAGTAGTTAAGAACAGTCATTCATAGCAATGACAAAAAAAAAAAATAGCCATTACAAGAAATATATTCACAGCAGCGTCTAAAGCTGAATAAACCTGACCAGCAAAATGCTGGCTTCAAGGCCAAATTCCAAAGCTTGCTTTCGGGGGCCTTGTACTTCTCTTAGCAATAGCCACCATCTTTGTTGAGCTGTAAAAACAAGAATGAAAAACAAGGGAGTGTTCATTTAGATGACTTGGTGAACGGTGTTGTGTTACTTTTTTTTTTTTTAAATATGAGAAGTACCTAGATTTCATGGCACAGCTTTAGAGTTACAGAACACTTGCTAAGGGGTCTGCAGAGTATCATTTTCACTTTGCTACACTATCTCACAAAGTCATCTGTTTTCAAATGACCTCATTGAGAAAAGATGACTACCACATGCGGTTCTTAGTACACTTCTTTTCAGGACCCCATCAGGGCTACCTTACTTCCTTACCTCGTGCCTTGTGATTCAGCTTTTGTCCTATCTTTTTGTTTAATTCATTCTTTGGGGGGTTGGGAGACACAAGGGGGAAGTCTAGATCTGTGATTGTATTGTTTTGAAGATTTTGTTGCTTTATTCAACTAGATACTTTGCTAGATAGCAAAGTAGATAGAGCACTGGGCTTAGAGTCAGGAAGGTTCATCTTCATGAGTTCAAATCTGGCCTCAGACACTTGCAAGCTGTATAACCCTAGGCAAGTCACTTAACCCTGTTTGCCTTATTTTCCTCACCTGAAAAACTGAGCCAGCGAAATGACAAACCACTCCAGTATCTCTGCCAAGAAAACCTCAAATGGGATCATAAAGAGTCAGACTGAAAAATGACCCAACAACAACAAGAACACCTTGTGTGGAACCTCCCATACTGGATACAAATCTATAACTCATCTGTAACCTGAAGTCCTAGAGGATCGCCTCCAATCTGAGATGTTAGGCAACCTGCCTTTCTGGCCACACACCCACTACGTATGAAAGGTAGTATTTGAAACCAAGTCTTCCTGGTTCCAAGGCTGCTACACAATTATTTGCTTCACCAAACTGGCTCTTTAGGTCTTCTACAAAGAGGATCCCTCTTCTGAGTCAACACCATGGACAAATATAGGTAGGAAGTCCTCTTTTCAAGTGATTTTGTTTTAAAAAGCTATATCTATTCACCCAGCTACAGAATGATCTTGTGGCTTCTTGTCAAATATGGAGGCCCACCGCTCTCTGCTGATCATGGAGGCAAACAGCTGTTCAGTTTTACTTAAAATAACTCACTGTCATGAGTTTAGAAATAGCTTAAACTTGACTCTTAAAACATTAGAATAATGGAGTATACAACAGTGCAGGGATGTTGACTAGGACCTTGTGTGCCTTGGAGAGAAGTGGAGGATCATTTCCAGCCTTTATCTGGACTACCTAGATTCTAGGTCCTAGAAGGTCAGGCTTATTTGCCCTGGGCCTCTGAGGTGCCTCTTCCTTCTTTTCCAGGTTGCACTTCTGCCTGACCTTCTCCATGATGCCATCATGCCTTTTCAATACAGAAGCTCACTTCACCCCCAGGCTTCTCACATTGGAAGCTCCCTCTTCCCTGAAGCTTATTCTGATAGATTGGCTGGCTCCTCCAAGGACCTCCATTTTAAGAAGGACAGCTAAGCCATCCATGTCTTCATTCCTCTCCAGGTCGTACTCTTGGATTTTTAATTTTTTTTTCTACCATTCCCCTCTCCTTCCTCCCTGTCCTCTTCTCAGCTTCCTTTTATGTTATATCTTCCCTCATCAGAACATGAGCTCCTTAAGGACGGTCATTATCTTTCTGCTTCTCTTTGCATTCTTAGCACTTAGAAAAGTGCCTGGCACATAGTATGTGTTCAGTAAATGCTTGGTGACCTTTTGGATGACCCAAGAACCAGTTTCCTGATCGTGAGGGTGTTTTTAACTTCTGGTAGCTTCTGCTCCCAAATATTTACCACTCATTTCATGGCTTTGCCATTTAAATAGTGTCATAAAAGTGGAAAAGAAGATAAAGAGACGTATCTATTCAACTGGTCCAAAAATGATTTAGTTGCCCAATAAGCTATTCTAAGAAAAGAAGACCTTGAGTAGAAATAGTGGCACCCTTTGAGGACCGGAAATACAATCTCCTTATATTATTGATATGGAAACTGAGGCCAGAAATTCAAAATTATCTGGAAAAGACCACACACCTAGTGAGTAGAAGAGATATAATTAAGACCTAAGTCTACTTACTTCCGGCCCTTCTACCATGGCTTACTATTGAGTAAAGTCATGCTCATTTTATGCAGATTTTATTCAATACTTCCATTAATGATGCTCTCTTAAGACAATGTCAGCACAAAACCAGGCATTCCCCAAAAAGCAGACATTTGATTTCTTTGGTAAAATGGTGCTGATTGTGGGGAATGAGAATATGTTAATAGAGCTGTATGCTAATGTAGTTTTGGCTCGTTGAGTGTAAAAACATAGTCTTCAGTATCTATCCTCACTAGGAGAAGAACCCAGACAAGACCAATAACTCAGTACCATCTAATAGTTATAGAAGTGACTTGGGCTATAGCAAAGAAAAAGGAAAGATGCCTAATTCCCTAGAATATGCCTGACAGTTCAGCCCTCCTAATGATTGGAGAAAAAGGGGTGGACCCATTTGGCACCAGAAATTCAGAACTAGAGAACAAATTGTTCTGGAACAATAAGCCACGTAGTGAAGAATGTAGGTCTGAGCCTTGGAGAGGCCCATTAGGCCAGTATATCAGGCCCAAGGTCCTAATAGCACTTTCCAAAAAAAAGAAGAAAAGAAAAAGTATTCACAGTGTCTAGAGTAAAGTACACAAAAAGCTCACATATAGTTCTACTAAGACAAAGGTTTAAATATCACGAAGGAGAATCTATTCATTCTGAGGGAGGCAGAGCAAAAGAGAGGGGTTTTTTTCAGACTGTCTGAAAATTGAAATAAATCCTTAAGAACATTCATTCACAACAAAAATTCCATGCTCTCAGCAGCATTTAGCCTTATCTACTGCAGAACTGGAAAAACCCACCTGGAAAAATGTTCATTTCAAAACCAAATGCCATCCTATGAGTTCTATTCCCTTGCGTTTGCCTTGGCAATAAAACAGCTTTTGGTGGTTATCAATAATTAAGGACTGATCTACCCAGGAAGATCTCACTAGCGGAATCTATTTCAGGCAAACAGATTCTGAACAGAAAAAAAGAGACAAAAAACATGAGAGCACAAACTTCCAAAGAATGGAAGCAAAGAGATGTCTGAGACTTGAGAAAACAAAGAGGCACAATACCAGCCACTCAAGATGCACAGACAAACGATAGGGAGGGAAGAAGAATGCTTCAAAGCCCATTTGTGGAAGATCCTATTGAGGGGAGATTCAAAGGGTTGCATACTATCCCTCATTTCTGGTCCAATGGGCTATATGATCAATTCTATGAAAAGGTTGAACTAGAGGTGCCAAAAAAAAAAAATAAAGATAATTTCCAGGTGCTAGATTGCTACTCCGTAATTCAGAATTGGAAGAACAGATTTCAGAGGGCTAACGTTAAGGAGTCTAGCTAGTAAAATCCATAACAAAGGGACTTAGTTAATGTTAAGACCAAGACCAGAGAGGAGGCTCTCAGGCAAGAGAGAAGAAGGAACCAAGGTGTAGGTCTTATAGTTGGTGCTAAGGATAAGAATTAAACCATAATAACCTCATAAATGTCCAAAAACATCTTCCTTTGATACCTCGCCAAGGCAGATGATTTGGGGTTGTGCCAGAGAAGCATGAGCTCTGACCTGTTCCAATGAGAGCAATGATTATTTCTTGTATTTATTAATAAGCAATTATTAAATTAGGATTAGGGTTTTTCCTTTCTGTTTATCCTTTGTTCTTGAGAAGGATCAATGACATCTGGAAGGTGATGTCTTGACTTGCAAGTGAATTTGATTCAAGCGAGGTAGGGCTGTGCAAAATCACCAGCTTAAACTCTCCTCCAGAGCCATCTGGGTCCAGTGGCAAGATACAGATCAGGACAACTGGAGGTGGCCCTGGATGCAGTGGGAGACCTTAGCTTTTTTAAGCTAAGATTTGGCTGTGGCAACATCCATCCAGTGATATCAAGCCAAAAATGGCTTCTTTTACCTAATCAAAAAAAGAAGCCAATCTGGGAAGGGAAGACCCTCAGGGTTTCTGACTAGAACAGAAACCATTTCTATTTACACTCACTCTAAGCTGTCAAAACCCTACAGTGGCCAGGTGAGGTTTGAGCTTGGGCCTATTGTTAGCCAATCAGTGAGAATCAGAGTGATTTGGGTTTAAGATATGGTCAAGTAGCTCCATTTGAGCTGCTTTATGGACTTTATCAGAGCCTGTATTTCAAGAAATCTTAAAGGAAACTACATGAGGCAAAAGAGTCAATTGTCCCAGTTTAAAAAAAAATGATAGAATGAGTAGGGAAGAGAAAAAAAATCCAGCCCATAAACCCTAAAATATCTTCTGAGGTGTCAGCAGTTTCCCTTTCTGTTTTCTCATCCAAAAAGCTGAGTCACTTCAAAGACACTTCTGACCTTGCCCCAAAATTTACTCCACCCAGACCATCTTATCTAGGCAGAATTCTTACTCCACCATGGTTCATTGTTCATTGACTAGGTGAAAGATAGATCCTTCTGTATAGATTGGCTAAGTCAGGAGTGGTCTAACTTGGGATGAGTCTCTCTTTGTCCATGAGTGACACAATCAAAGTCACATCCACAAACACTCATTAGATTAAGCTTGCCTCTCATTATAGAATTCATTCTCTCATTAATTATTACCCAATCAGAGTTGATTTCCATCTGTTAGGAATATCTGCTCTTCCAAGGGCATATCAACCTTGATCAGCCTCCATGACTTGTCTTTGGTTTACAAGAGAAAGGGAAAAGACCACCCTTTTATTAAATATTTTCTAGCCTTAATTAATAAAATGGTTGTTAATTACCCAGAAATTGTGTCTCTTGGATTTTTCATGTATCACATCACCTAGCTGGAAAGGTACAACTATTGGCCTGGCAGGGCTTAAATGTTATTCAAGATGTCATTAATGGTATTCAAGAACCAGCTTATTAAAGTTGAAAGATAAGTTCATCAGCAAAAGGTTGGTTATCAGGTGATGTTTTCTGAAAGGGAGTGCTCTTAGGAGGGAGAAAGGGGAACATAAGAATTCATGAATATCCAGACTAAGGAGTGAGGGAGATGCGATCTGGGACAGAATGGAGATTATCCTCCAAAGAAATCTTCAGTCTTTTGAAGTATTGAAAAAGAGTGTTGGTGATATCGTGTTGCCATCTATTTTTCATCTGTAGGTGCTATATTCAGAGTGAATTTCTATCACTCTTCAAGAGCCAGTTCTGCTCATACTTGTGCTCCCCCAGGAATTATACATACAGAATTATATGTATCCCTTACAGAATTGACTGGGAACTAAGACCATTGCTACTCAGGAATGTTAAGTCTCTTGAAGTCAGGGATTGTTTACTTTATTGTCTTCATGTTCTCAATGCCTGGCATAGTGCCAAGGTAATGTTAAATAAATAAGTTAATGATAATTAATTAAAAATTGATAATCAATTATGTTGGTTGACCAATTGATAGCAACTGCTGGGAATCTACCTTCATTACTTTGCATATACTAGCTGCAAGGTAATCATTAAGATTCATCTTTTTTTTCTCCAATCGGTAGTCACTGTAATAAAGTTTACAATTTCTAAATTTAAGAACCTGTGGCCTCATACGTTAGAAATGGATCACTGTCCTAGGTAGAGATGATGGTAGGGGAGAGAGGGTCAGTTCATGTGACTGGCTTGTAGAAATTAGGTTAAAAGTCTGGTAAGCACTTAAAGGAAGCCCAGGGAATCTATTAAAAGTCTATGGACCATGACCAAGAGGTTTTCTTTCAGGCTGGGTAAATCCCCAATGTTTGGGGCAATCAGCCAATTTTGGACCTTCCTTTAATTTTGGCACATTCAATCTCACTGAACTGCTGCATAGTCTGGAGAAAACTTCACTCCCTAAATCAAGGTTTACACTAAAAAATAAACAGTACCCTGTGGGCACCCCCATCCACAAAAATCCACATACTGCTGGGTATCCACACCCTAACATTTCTTCACTTGATGACATTTGTTTGACTCCAGATTTTCTCTCTTCCTTTCATTCTCATGCTAGTATTATATTCCCATTTTCCACCAAAACTTAATAACTGTTTCATATTCTTAGTTTATATACCTGGAGGCCAATTTCCTAGCCATATCTATTCCACTAAGGATTAGAATATGGTGACTATCCAGACCATTCCTTTATGCTGAGGGAGAGAGAAAGAGAGAAAGGGGGGAGAGAGAGAGAGAGAGAGAGAGAGAGAGAGAGAGAGAGAGAGAGAGAGAGAGAGAAAGAGAGAGAGAGAATATATGTATATATATATATGTGTGTATATATATGTATTATATATGTATATATATATATATATCCATATGTGTTGGATGGGGAAAAGTAATGAACAATTGTAAATAGCTTAGAGTCTTTTAAGTGAATAGCTATCCCTTTCTCAAATTTATATTTATTATACAATCCCTCCCACCTCACCTATTATGTTTCCTTCTAGAGTTTTAGTAAATTCTGTTTTAATTAATCAATTAAACTAATTAGTTAATCTTGTTTTAAAATGCTGAGTGTATTGCAGTGTTATCTGGGGATAAAGGGGAGCTAGAGGAGTGGGTAGAGGAAAGTGGCAGGAGAATATAAGAAATCCCATGACCTTCCCTCTAATCAGGAGGTTAGGAAAACCAGAAAAACTAGAGGAAGTTGTGCAGAGCCTTTTAAGCTGAATGGCATCAGGAACTTATCGGCTTTCCACCCTCTAACTCCCTACTCTAGCCAGCTGTTCCTTCTGGACTTTACCTGAGGACCCAGACCTTTCCTCAATCTCAGACCAGATCTGATTTTGTCAGGTTGTGTATAGAGCACGCCTGGATTAGAATGCCTTGACTCATTACCAAGCGCTCTTGATTCTGGTGCTCCATGTGTGCTGCCCAGGTTCTTTGTGTGGGTCCCTGTGCCCTATTTCTTAGGGTCTCCTTGCTTAAGATCACTGATCCAGGCTGGCAGGATATTCATCTTTCTGGGAGAGTTCTTTGATCCTTCAAACCTTGTTTAACTACTTTATGGGTAACTACTTTACGGATTATGAATCCCTGATCCCAGATTCACAGCTCAGTTGTTACCACCAGCTTCAAGGTACATCTCAGGGCTCAGCCTACTCCCATGTATACCTCTTCGTCAACAGTTCTGTTATTGCCTCAACTCACCCCATCCCAACACTGGCCCTGCATCCCCACACTACTTGTGGTAATATAGCCAAACAAAATCATTGACTCCCCAAAGAGAATCTACCAAACTGAGACTTCCTGAAAGTACAATCATTTCCTAATCTCTACTTCAGGCTATTTAGATAGAGCATTTGTTGGTGTAGACTTTCCATAGTCATTAAAATGATTTTGATGAACGTTTACTAAGATAGGAGTTCTTTGGAGAGGAAAAAAGAAAAGATAGAAGAAAATGATCTTACAAGCAAGCAAATGGACTACTTTGGAGGGGTAAAATATTCAGTTACATGAAGGAAATTAACTTTTTCAAAGAATGAAAGATTCGGTTTAGTCCATGCTTGGCCTAACATTGTTCACTCAGATCTTCTCTGATGCCCCTGGTGGAATGCAGATGACCCTGGAGCCTCCAAGTTGTTAGGAGTCCATCTTGGTGGCCTCTACTAGAGTTCTTCAGGCTTCAAGTCGAGTTTTGCCACAACATATAGTGTACATGGGTGATCTTACACTCAACACATGAGGACTAGCCATTCTTGGCTTTCTCTGTTCAGAGAAGCTCATTGCCAGGATGGTTGTGGGGTGTCCCAAAGAACTATGAACCTGCAAAATATTCTTTCAATGGACAATCATACTAATTATAATAGTTAACATGTATAGAATACTCTAAGGTTAGCAATTCACTTCATATGTGTTATTGTATTTTATCCTGAAAACAACCCTGTGAGATAGGTGCCATTATTATCCCCATTTTACAGATGAGGAAACTGAGACTAAGAGAGGTCGAGGCTGAAAAAACTAAGTCTGAGAGAGACTTGCCTAGGGTTATAGAGCTATAAGTATCTGAGGTCAAATTCAAACTCAGGCCTTCCTGTCTCTAAGTCCACCCCACTAAGCAACTGGAAAGGATGTTATAAGAGCAGCTCATTTTACAGATGAGTAAATTGTGTCCCAGAAAGATTAAGTGGCTCATAGAGGCAGGAAGAAGCAAATTGGGGGTTCAATCTGAGATCCTTTACTCCAAATCAAGCATTCTTTCCACTCTACTGAGCTGTCTAAAAAGCTACAGAGAAGATATTCTCTCCATTGAAATATTGCCGCTGGCTGAATCACAAATCCTTTAAGTTTTAAAATATTTTTATGCTAGCCAAGCTCATTGGAGAATTAAGGCAATTATCCAGATCATTTGAATTTTTTAAAGCATATTAGACAAACAACACAGGTTTTTGAGGCAAAAAAAAAAAATTTTAACTATAGTTTTTAACTACTTTTCTAGGAATTAAAAATTGTCTTTGTTCTCTGCATATTTTTCCTCATATATATCTATTTTAAGGTCTTATCAACATACAATTGAACAAGTCAGCCTGGTCTTTTTAGCTATTTTTCTAAACTACTAGGCATCAGCAACAGGCAAAGATTTTAATATCACTGTTCTTATAAAATGCTTTAAAATATAAAGAATTTTCTAAAGATTAAAAGGGTCATTTTCTAAAGAGTCAAAAACAAACTTGAAAGACGTAAGAGAGGGAGAGGGGGGAGGGAGGGAAGGAAGGAAAGAAGGAAGGAAGGAAGGAAGGAAGGAAGGAAGGAAGGAAGGAAGGAAGGAAGGAAGG
>JAQQSZ010012725.1:0-11935 GCA_028646595.1 Phalanger gymnotis | reverse complement strand
GAAAGAAAGAAAGAAAGAAAGAAAGAAAGGAGAAAGGAAGGGATGGAGGGAGGAAGGAAGGAAGTGAGGAGAGAGCGAGAGAAGGAGGGAAGGAAGGAATAAAAGAAAGAATAGACATTTTTCAGTCACGTCCAACTTTTTGTGACCCCATTTGAGTTTGTTTGTTGGTTTTTTTTTTTGGCAAGATAGCATAGTGGTTTGCCATTTCCTTCTCCTGCTTATTTTACAGATGAAGAACTGAGGCAAACAACATTAAGTGACTTGGCCAGGGTCACACAGCTAGTAAGTGTCTGAGGTCAGATTTGGACTTAGGTCTTCCTGATTCCAGGCCCAACGCTATCCACCGTGCCACCCAGCTGCCGATGATAGAGAGAGGGAGAGAGAGAGAGAGAGAGAGAGAGAGAGAGAGAGAGAGAGAGAGAGAGAGAGAGAGAGAGAGAATGAGAGAATCTTTTCCGAGGCCTCTGACAAGTAAGGCACAGTTACCACTATGAATGTACCTCAGACTCTCTAAATAGGGAATTTCTGTGAGTTGCCCAATATAAAGTTGGAAGGGTAAAATGGGGAAAAGTATTTATCTATGTGCATGTGTTGTGTGTATTGCATATTCAACAATGGACTGGGGGGATATTTCTGAGAGTTTCATAGACATCTCCACTTACAGTAATGATCTCTTCAGACCTCTTTAATATGAAGTCATTGCAGTGGACCAGAAACATCATTTTTATTTGGAAAGGAGGGAAAAAAACTTCTGCATAAAATAAACAGCTTTAGCAAATGTTTCTAATAATTTCCTTTCAGTACCAAACCACCAAACAATCATTTTATTTACTACGTTTTGCTTAGGTACATAAATCAAAGGACAATAACAAGCATAATGTCAAAGAAACTTCTTGACACTTCATACATTTAAGCAAGCTTAGTCAATAAATAGTTTAGGCAAAGTTCTGGTTTGAAATGCTGTTCCCAAGGGGACTGTGGGTTCATAAATTGCTATCATGCTTACCTCTGTCATTATTGGTTCGTGATGGGCTCTGGGCAGCCACAGTCATTACCAAGGTCGACGTTACTTGACCTACCCTTTCAGACAGTGATCTTTAGTCACATAGAGGCGAACAACAATCCATTTCTATGACTCCTACAGTTTGCTTGTCATCATGTATGTAACATGTTGCTTTCTATTTCAAAACTTGGCACTTAGTAAAGGAGAAAAATCAAACCTGCCAGTAAGCACAAAATGTCATGTGCTTCCTGAGATAATTCTGTGTATCTGTGGCAAACCGGCAACTTCCCATTTATTTTTGAAAGAAGAATCCTGAAGAACAAGAACATGAAAAGGGGAATTTTAATGAACAATAGAAAAATAGAATTCTAGAATTCAGAGATTCTATAGTAATACATTGCATGGGATCTCTTACCTCTTCTTTGCAGATATGAGGTTTTGCTAAAGTTTATTAAAAAATAAACCAACAGCCAACTCAAAGATTGGCGCACAATATGTGGCTATTTATTCCTCTCCCTGCCTGCAAAAACTAACTTGCTAGCAAAAAGCCAAGCACTCCCAAGGCTTAGAGAGTATGGAACAGTTTATACCCTAGCCCTGCACCATGGCCTTTGCCTTATGGATTTGGCAAATGTCAAAAGAGATCAGAGCAGGGATCCAGCTATGTTTTATTCAGATCCTCTGGTCTTAACCTTGAAGGAAACACTTAGGGGTTAGTTATGACTTAAACACTGTGCATTAGGTTTGTTGTCAATGAGCTCCATTTTACAAGAGAACAAAACGAAGGAATCTCGGAAAAGACTTGATGAGTGGAATCAACTTCTAGAGATGTGATAAATTTATGAAGTGAATCAACCTGGCTTTTAAAGGTCACAATAAGTTAAACAGTCAAAGGTGGGAGAGTTTTCCCAGTTCTCTTGATCATTTTAGGGGCCATATGACAGCATCTTTAAGAAGAATTAGTCAAATAAAGTGCTGAGACAACAACAACAAAAATCTCATCCACAGCATTTTCTCACAGAGATGCACCCATCATACAGGGGAAATTTACAAAGGTTTTTCTTAATTTAAAAATGAAATCTTGTAGTAGACCTTACTGATTTGAAGGTCTTTAAGTAACTTTCTGAACTAAATATTTCATAAAGTACACTGGGAAGCCACCCTTGCTAATATGACCATAGGAAAGGTTGTTCATTTTATGACATCTGCTCAATTGTCTCAATAAGAAAATGCATGGCCAAATACACTCCCTCATTCAACAAGGAACTTAGGCACAAATAGCTTAAGAGCTAGAGTGACAAATGACATGCTTTGTCCTCAGCCAAGAATTTGCTCAGAGGAGCACAGACTCTTTTTTTCCAGTATGTTTGAATTACTATTACGCGTTGCTGTACAGGTAAAAATGTGCAATTAAAATCCCTTCCAGACCTCCCTACCTCCTGACATCCCGTGCCACCTCCCCCACCCTGCCACCCAATGATATGTGCAGTGGATAAACCATTGCATTTGCTATTTTTAAGTAAAACAGACTTCCACTAAAATTATAGGACTTCCATCATAGGATCATAGCTCTAGAGACAAAAGGAACCTGAGAGGGCATCTAGTACAACCCCTTCTTTTACAGATAGCAATAAAGGCAGTGATGATGATGATGATGATGATGATGATGATGATGATGATGATGGTGGTGGTGGTGGTGATGATGATGATGATGATGATTATAATGATGATGCTGGTGCTGGTGGTGGTGCTGGTGGTGGTAGTAGTGGTGATGGTGATGGTAATGATAATTGGCATTTGTATACTACCTACTATGTGCCAGGCACTGTGCTAAGTGCTTTACAAATATCACATTTGATGCTCTTACAACACTGGCGGGTAGGTGTTATTATTATGCCTCTTTTACAGCTGAGGAAACTGAGGCAAACAGAGTTTAAGCGACTTTTCCAAGATTTCACAGCTAGTAAGTGTCTGAGAGTGGATATGAATTCAGGCCTTCCAGGTGATGAAGCTAAGGTTCAGGGAAATTAAATGACTTGCCCAAAATTACATATATAAGGAAGGTCAAAGGTGAGATTTAAACCCAAAAACAGTACTCTTTTTACTGCTTCACTTCACTTCATGCTGTTATGTTTGTCCTTTGTTTTTGAAGAGGACTGATGAAATCACCCACTAGACAAGGAGACCACCTATAACATATAGGCATTCAACACTTATTTTCTCTGAAAGTAATCAGTCAACAAGCATTTGTTAAGCACTCAGTAGTGTGTACTAGAACTAAGCCCTTGTGGTACGAAGAAAGGCAAAAAAATAGGTCCACTTCACTCAACCAACCCTCATTCTAATCTAATGAATCAGGCAACATACAAAAATTTGTACATAAAAGATTTAGATATCAATATATCAGTCTTGTATGTAAGATATCTCTATATCAACATAAATCAATGTAGAGATGTTTATATCTTGTATGTACAATATAGAAATACATATCTTTCATATACAATTTTTGTATGTCACTTGCTGAATTAAAGGCATGGATAGATACATCAATCTTGTATTGCCGTTTTTTGCATGTTGCGTAAAATTATATCTATAGCTATATATAGATTATATAATCATATGTGATATACAGATATAGAAAAAATGGTAGATAAAGATAGATTTAGATGCAGACATTTTTTGTTCGGTCATTTAAGTCACGGTCAATCCTTTGTGACCCCATTTGAGGTTTCCTTGCCAAAGGTACTAAAGCAGTTTCCGTTTCCTTCTCCAGCTCATTTTACAGATGAGAAAACTTAGGCAAGAAGGGTTAAGTGACTTGCCCAGGGCCACACAGCTATTAAGTGTCTGAGGCCACATTTGAACTCAGGTCTTTCTGACTCCAGGTCTCACTCTTCATAGCACCACCTAGCTGCCAGATGTTGAAATAGATAGTGTAAATGAAAGGAAATTGCAATTGGGGGTTGGAGGACAGGAAGAGTGGGGTTTCCTGCTGAAGGTGGAGTTATACTAAGAATCCAGGAAAACCAGGAGGCACAGTTTGGGAGGGACAGCTTCCAGGAATAGAGAACAGCTAGCGAAAATGTAGTGTCAGAAAATAGAGACAATTATGGGACAAGCTACATAGGGCCCTGGCTGTTCTCACCTTAACTTTTTCTACCCAGGCCTGTGTGACCAGAGAAAGTAGGGGCTGGAATCAATGGAAGGAGTATCAGGGCTGAGGCAATAACAAATCTGCTGACAGATAAATAGAAAAGACACCAGTCCCATTCCAAGTGTCAAGATTTGTCAAGCATTGAGTGAATCATTTGATGTTGCTTTTACAATAGGACACAATATAAATGATGGAACTCACCTTTTGAACTTAATCCAGGAGAAAACCACTTTGCTTGGGTTAGTCCTCAAAGTGAGTAGCTGGAAGAATACAAGGTACTTCATTCTGCTAGCATGCTCTTGACTAGAGCTGCCAACCGATCCATGTTGGACCAGCCTGGTGAGTATTTGATCAATCCAGAAACGGGAGTGCTGTGTCCCATTATAGCCAGCCTTTTTTAGTTTTGATTTTGGTAACCCTACTCCTGACATGTAACTATTAACCTCTGAACAGAAGGGCTTCAATCTATTTTCTCCCTTGACCTCATAGTCCACAATTTTTTGCTATCATTTTAGAGGCACTTCAAAGGGTTTCAGAAAAAAGTAGTGGACTTCTGCTTTTATTTCCTTCTTTATTACTTTTTTACAAGCAGAAAAACAGAAAAACAAAACAAAATGAAATTTGTCTTTATTTCTCTCATCGTTCTTTCATCTGACCCCTTTCCTGCTGCTGAGAGAAAGGTGACTTCTATTTGCTGCCTTCTCCCTGGCTTCCTGCCAGTGTTTCTAGGTTTTCAATTTCAATTATTGATGATGAAATCCAAAATAGTTTCAGTAAATACAGCCAGAGGTCTCATAACACAAATATTTGAAGTGTCATGTTTCTTGATTTTGCAATGTGGAGGTTTAAACAAACATACACAGAGACAGACTTGTGATTTCATTGAAGTAGATGAGGAGATTCCCTTTGCCAGAGCAGGTGGGCACCTCCTCTAGAACTGAGAGTCTTAGATAGTTGTCTAGATTCCAGAACACTGAGAGATAAAGCAATTTGCACAGGATCACACAGCTACTATGTGTCAAAAGTGGGACTTGAACCCAAGTCTTCCTAGTTCTAAGTGTCTGAAATCATATTTGAACTCAAGTCCTCTGGATTCCAAGGTCAATGCTCTGTCCACTGTACTACTTAGTTGCCCCAAACACATCACTTTAAATAAATGGCTAGCATTTATGCCGTGCTTTAAAGGCTACAAAGTGCTTTATATGATCCTCACAACAACTCTGTAAGGTAGCTGTTTTTATCACCTCTGTTTTATAGATTAAGAAACTGAGACTCAGAGAGTTTAAGTTACTTGCCCAAGTTCACACAGCTAATAAGTATCTGAGACAAAATCTGAAGTCAGCTCTTTCTGAATTATTAAAGGCAAGAATAAGAAAATAATGGCCCATAATTCTCAGAAAGATGTGATAATGATTTCACCCTCAACAAATATTGCTGCCACAGAATTTTAGAGATTAAAGGGACTTTAGAAGTTACCCAGATATAGCCTTTAATTTTACAGAGAAGACTACAGAGTAGTTAGATAATTTGCCCCAGGTCACTTGAGTCATTTAAAGTGGGAGTCATTTAAAGAGTTGGAGTTGTCGCTTCCTAATGTCCTGGGTCAAGTTCTTTCCCTTGCTTCTCAGATAATGGTGGAGACAGTACATTGCTTTCTCTTAAGGGCTAAAAAGATATAAGCCGATGGCTTCTATTATTATGCTGTTCCTTACCAAGGAGCCAAGTTCCCTTTTGCAATTAATCGTTGCTTACTTTGACCTAGTATGTGGTCTGACATTCTTCTCAGAGCCCATCTGCTCATTTGACATCAAAATAATCAATTATTTAATCTATACTCGTTCATTGAGTATTTACCAGATACCAGACCCTGCTAAGCATTGGAAATTATAGTGGTCCCAAATATTGCAAATAATGAATCCCATGAAGTAGCTACATATATTGTCATTTGAAGTATTCAGTTTTAATTATGTAAAATATGGTCATTAATTCCAGACCAAAGGAAATATGCTATGCGAATTCAAATAATGTGACCATTTTGTGGGATTCATCCAGATGAATTGTAATTTACATGTAAATAAAAAGCAAAATAGTCCCTCAAGGAACTTACATCAGAAAACAGAACTCAAGAGACAATGAAATCACAAAGATAATGTCCAGAGGATGATGAGACTTCCCAGAACTTTCTAAACTATTAAAGGATTATATGTCATTTTGATTGACATTTAGGGTAGAATTTACAATGGCTTTTGACGGCTTATGCAATATGGCTCTTCAAGTCAGCTGAGCCTCACAACAACCCTATGTAAGTATTATGGATCTCTCATTTTACAGATGAGAGAATAGAAGCTCAGAGAGTTTAAGTGGATTGTGGCATGGAGAGAAAAGTTTCAGGAAAGAGGTCTTGTTATTCCTGTATTCTTCTGATGCTTCTCTTCTCCAAAACTTCTGTGATTATGAACTCTATAATAGAGTATTTACACCTTTGTGTAGGAAAGTAACTATAACCAAGTGTTATACTTTATAAACTTTTTATGACAAAATTTTTTCATGGTAAAATTATTTTTCAATGTTCTTTCCAATGTAATACTCCTACCACATATGAAAAAGTCATATTTATTTTATGAATACATTTATATATTTTGGTGTCACTTGGTCATGTCTATCTCCCTGTGACCCCATTTGGGGTTTTCTTGGCAAAGACACTGGAGTGGTTTACTATTTCCTTCTCCAGCTCATTTTACAGATGAGTAACTGAGGCAAACAGGATTAAGTGACTTGCCCAGGTCACACAGCTAGTATGTGTCTGAGGCCAGATTTGAACTTAGGAAGATAACCTAGTGCTCTATCCACCTCACCACCTACCTGCCTCATACATTTATATTTTATATGTTTATATAGTCTATGAATAGCTTAGATTTACATAGAGTTTTCTTTCCCAATGTCACGAAGATCTCAGATTCTGTTTGGATCCCAACAGAGAACACCTATCACTTTTTAATTGTTCTTGTGCAGTGCAGCGCACTCATTATTTCACTGGATTTTAAGTACTTACATAACTGAAATAGTTTTCTTGGACAATACCTTTGATTTCTTTGGTGTAGGTTACTCCTCTTAAGTAACTTCTCACTACCAATACAGATCAGTGCCTGCTGTGCAAATTATAAATAACTAGGTGGCATAGTGGGTAGAACACTGTATTTGGTAGAAAGACCTGAGTTAAAATCCTGCCTTAGATATTTACTATGTAACCCTAAGCAAGTCCCTTAACCTCTCTCAGACTCAGTTTTCTTCTCTTTAAAAAGGGCACGAAAATAGCACCTACCTCACAGGGTTATTATGAGAATCAAATGATACAATATACTTGAAGTGCTTTTTAAATGTTAATTGTTGTTGTTGTTATTATTATCACTACTAGTTTCATGGGTTACTGAGAGGTCAAGTAACTTGCCCAGGGTCACACAGTCAATATGTGTCAAATTTGAACCCAAGTCTTCCAAAGCCAGGTGTCTATTGATAACTCCACACAACCTTTCTTGAATTTATAATAATATTTTAAAAATTGATTTTTTTATTATTTAATTAATCTTCCTGAGATAACTCTGACATGGCAGATGCTCTTAACTGATAGTAACATATTAAATATATAATCTATTTTGTCTTTTTATACTCTACATTCCAGAAAATTACATATCTGATTTTTTTTACTCACTATTCCTATATCAAGCTTAGGGTAATATTTATGTAATTGTATTTTAGGAAATATTAAGCTAGATGGTTGGGACCAAAGGCTTAAAAATTTTTAGTAAAACATCTTAACTCGTACTCATGTTTGCTTTTGCCTCCTAGAACAAAGTCCCATGAGTCAAGTTTATGGTCAATCAAAAAAAGAAAGGCACATTACATTTCCTATTTAACTGTAGGTTGGGGACCTTTAACTTTCCAGGAGGCTTTGCTAAGAGAGTTTCTGGTAAGCAGAACTTCCTTGAAGCTGGTAATCAGACCCACAGGATATGTGTTAATTGTTCCTGACATGTAAAGCTATCTACAGTATCTCAGCTAATAATGTTATTGCAGGCACTTCATTTTCCAAATGCAGTTTTAAAATCAATAACATGTATGTTGACTTATCCCCTATTCCCCCTCCCACCAAAAAAAAGATATATATTTGGATTAAAAAATAGAATGAAGGATTATTTTAATGCTTGTAAAGGAACATAGTTAACGTGGATGTATTAATTGCTTCAAATAAATGTTAGCTAACTAATGGAAAACCTGTGTTCAAGATCTGCCTCTGATACATTCTGGCTGTGTGATCCTAGGCAAATCACTTAGCCTCTCAGTGCCCTAAGCAACTCAGTTGCAGAGTAGATGTCAATCTTCATTGGTAAAAGGATTTCCCAATATCAAGGAAATCACAGTTTCAGTCTCAATCTCTAATGAATGTTAATTCATTGCTAATGGAGCTATGCTCAACTGGGATGTAAGATAATTTATAATTATGAAAGAAGAGGCACTTCATTGTTCTTGTCCTTCCAAATAAAGACCCATTACTAGAACTGTACTTTTGACATATAGAAGACTGTTGACAAGAAAAGAACTCCATATATAAAAATATTCTTAGCAGTATGACTTGTGTTTACAAAACTAGAGACAAAGAAGATGTGCACAAAATGAGAAATAGATATACCAAACATGTGCATAAAATGGAATGTTATTGAGCTGTAAGGAAAAATGAAAAGAATTCAAAGGAACGTAGGAAGTTCTGTATGAAATGATGAAGAGTGAAGAAAACAGAGCAAATATATATACATATGTATATATGTGTGTGTGTGTGTATACACATACACAGCATGACTACAATAAATGAACCTAAAATCTATACAAAGAGGGAACAAAGCTCAGGTCAGATAGGATGGACAATGTTGATCCTATATTATCAAAGTTAAAGCACAATCCTTCCTTTCCATTAGCACTCAGGAAACTGCAAAAATGAAAACGGTTACTTAACTGTTTTAGGGAAATGTACTGTACTTTGTAGTTGTCACTTGGGTGTTTGTTGGCAAGTATTCATTGTATCAAAACAAAATGCATCGATAAATTTTTAAAAAGATATGTTAGCTAACTAGCTGTATCTTGTGCAAATCCCTTTACTTGTACTGGCCTTAATTTCCTCATCTGTAAAATAACAAGGCTGATTTCTAAACCCTTTTCTAGTTCTTCACACAGTAGAAAGTTGTGAAGATGGGACACAATTGTTTAAAACATAATTTGACAATTTTAAATATATTGAGTATGATTCTCACCTCTACACATCTTGAAAAATACTAATTAGAGAGTGCTCCAGCATTTCTAGAGATGACCAATTTTGATCCTCCCTTTCTGAGGATGACATGTTTGCCTGTGAATATAGGCCTCCATTCTTTAAGTGTATTTCCTATTTTAGGTGAAAGAGATTAGAGATGACTATGACCTTGTAAGCTGTGAAAAGTCAGGAGAGTGAGATCCCAAGAGGTCCTGCACAGGTTTTGTAGCCAGCCAGTCTAGCATTGAGGCCCAGAGCAATGACCTCCAACACCCATCCCAGTAGTAGACTCATCCATTGGTTGGCCATATTTAGAAGTGCACTTGGTGGAGCAAATCTATACAGAAACTGCATTAAGGACCAGCAGCAGTGGTGAGTCCCAGATCTCTCAGAGAAAGAGGGGAGTTCTGTTGGAAAGAGTGGGAGAGAGACATGGTCGTATGCAGGGCCTGCAGCACTTGCAACAACCACAGCTACCCCTGGGACTATTAGCCCACAGACTGAATGTTTGAAAGTTACCTATTTGGACTTCTCAGAGCCAAGATGGTAGAGTAAACAGTAAGTCGCTCTCACACTCCCTTGTTGACGTTGAAAAACCCAGAGAATACCAGGAAAAATCCTGGAATGGTGGAGCCAGTAGAAAAACAAGGCATAGCAGTGTTTTGGCTCAGGAAGCTAGGGAGATTAATGGGAAAGGTCTCTTTTGCTGTGGCTGAAGGGGACCAATGCAGGACAAGAGGCAAGCCAGCAAACCCCACTTCAGTGGGCCAGCAGGAGATCCTGAGCCCCCGGGTGGAGGAGTCAGCGAATGCCAACACCAGGACCCCAGGAGTGCCTTCACAGAGCCAGAGGAATCAGCAGACACCAACACAAACAGGCATTCACCAGTGGCTGAGCCTACCCGTATTCTAGGAGAGGAAGAGACCTCCAGTGGCCAGAACTTCCCTCCCCCACACCTCACACCATGAACCCCAGGGAAACACAGAAAGACCTCACCTGGCCTCAGCACATACCAGCCAGCTCCAGCTCAGCACCAAGTAAGCTACAGCATTATGTAACTTCCAGCTGCCAGGACCTGAGACCACAGCACACAAAGCCAGTAACCAGGCCCCTAGACCCCAGCACAAGAAGCATCAGACAGAGCCCCCTGTGCCCCAGAAGCAGAGATCTACTTTAAAAGCCAGGCAAAATGCCTCAGTATCTCACTCTCACTAATTTGCAAAAAGCAAATTAGAAAAGCAAAGACCATAGATTCTTAATATGGGGTCAGGGAAGATCAAAATACACATTCAGAAGAAGACAGCATTGACACTATACTTACATCTGAAACCCCAAAAGGGAATATGAACTGGCCTCATGACCAAAAAGCATTCTTAGAAGAGCTCAAGAAGAATTTTAAAAGTCAAATTAGAGAGGCAGAAGAAAAACTGATCAATTATCAAAAGTACAATTGATAAAATGGGAAAAAAAATTCACTGAAAACAACCACTCCTTAAAAAGTAAAATTGGCTAAATGGAACAGGAGGTACAAAAGCTAACTGAAAAAACAATTTGTTAAAAATTAGAACTGGGCAAGTAGATCCTAATGACTCTATGAGGTGAGGCATCAAGAATCAGTCAAACAAAATCAAAAGAATGAAAAATAGAAGAAAATGTAAAATATCTCATTGGAAAAACAACTGACCTGGAAAAGAGATCTAGGAAAGATAATTTAAGAATTATTGGTCTACTGGAAAGCCATGATGAAACTGCGTTAAGTCTGATCCCACTTGTCCCCAGGGACCAAGGTGGTAGAGGGGACAGCATACACCTGGATATGAGGGAGAAGTGTTTGTACTTCTATTCTTGCTATTCAAAGTAAATATCCCTCTGCAAAAACTAAACACACAGACAAAGGAAAAGATGGGACAGGCAGAAGGAGTTGGGGATCTTTTTTTTAAGGATCAGAAATAATATGAGCAAAGGTCTGGCAACAGGAAGGCAAAATAGTAAAAAAAAAAAAAGTGTTGAGGTATAACCATTCTTGTCTGTTTCCATTCTGTCTCTTCTCCAATTCATTCTCCCAGCTCTCTATCTGCCCAAGAAAGCAGTCTGTGTTTCTGCCCTGCTTAAAAATCATTACTGGTTCCCTATTGCTCTACAAGAATGTAGGGGAAAGGGGGTGGAGCCATGATGGTGGCAGAAAAGTAGAGACTTGCTTAGGCTCTCCCCCAAATCCCTCCAAACACCTGTAAAAAATGGCTCTGAACAAATTTTAGAGCTACAGAACCCACGAAATAACAGAGGGAAGCAGGTCTCCAGCCCAGGATGGCCTGAATGGTCACTGGGAAGGATCTATTGCACTGTGCTGGGAGCGCAGCCCAGCATGGGCCACAGCAGGACAGACCAGGCACTGAGGAGATCGGGTAGAACAAACCCTAAATCGCTGAGCTGTGGCAGCTACCAGACTTCTCAGCCCGCAAATACCAAAGACAAC